>MU222823.1:289587-315974 GCA_018584345.1 Thuja plicata
CACTGCGCTCACCTCTAGTCCTGACTCCACCACCCACACCCCCAGGACCAGGATCATCTCCCCTATCATCTCCCCTCCCCCTACCACTATCCCTCCCACCGTCCTGTCCACAATCACGGCCTCCAACCCTCCTCCTGTCACATCCACCATCCCTCCCTCCATCCCGACCACCCCTCCCTCATCGTACCTGATGGATCCTCCTCATGAGCATCCTAGCAATAGGATGAGATACATCTGTAAGTGGAACTGGTTGAGTTTGGGCCCAATGAGCATCAAACTGGGGAGTAGTGTTTGCAAAGAGATCAGATTCAAATATCAGTATCACATCAGATAAAAGATGATGTAACATAGAGAAGATAGATTATAAGAGTAGTAAGGACACTGAACAAGAGATGAAAGAAAACAAACCTGCATCTATAGTGGCTGATCTCCATGTCCACATAGTAGGAAGTAACCCTGCAAACTCAGTACGGGAAGCATCAAGTGATACAACACCGCCCCAAATGGCAGAGTCCCTCGACCTACAAGCAAAATAAGAAAAAGAATCAGACACATCCTGTCGCTCACCAAACTAACACAACACCTTTTCATTGTTGTGAAAATCAATCATGTGAACATGGTTAGTTACACGACCAATCAAATATCTCTGCTGTTGGCAAGAGAGAAGATGGATGTCCTCTCCATCCCAAACATGGCAATCTCTATACGGCCTCCATATGAAATAGGGCATCATATAAATTTGTTGACACGAATACAGTAATTGACCCATGTGGGTCTAAACAATGGCTCCATCATACATATACACATATAGTCTATCTGCAAGAAAAGCACATGTACCAACAGGATGACAGATAGCTATGTGCTCCCAGGCCCATATCTAGAGGAGGGTGGTGCCATAGCCGAGAAACTTACCATAAAGGTAAGCTGCGTAGAACATGTGGAAGTGCATATAAGCCAACATGCATGGCCCCCATGCATAAACAGTGTGATCCCATACCATACTCTGCAAAATAGTACCAAAACCAACAAAAAATCCACGCTGCCGACGATTGGGGCATAAGATACTACAAATCAAATTGTCTAGTAGAGTGGATAGCCTATCAAAGCCCAAACCAAATATGGACCATGGAATATCATAAGCACTGGATAACCCAAGCTAATATCGGGGCAATCCAGAGAGCTCCGTCAAGGCAACAATACTAGAATGAGTGGCATACTCCACAAGCGCACCCTAGATCAGAAGCTGGAGGATGTGGTACACATCCTCCAATGTAACAATATACTCTCTAGTGGGTAACTAGAAAGTGCATGTCTCAAAATGCCAATGCTCTACAAAAGTGGAGATCAGACCCCTATTGGTTATGATGTCTGGCATGTAACATATCCAATACAATCCTATGTCCCTAAGAACTGACCTCTCATCCTCCGAGAGCTAGAACCTATAAACAAGACATGCCGGTCTCGACTCCCAACAGCATAGAATCCACCGGGTGAACTGCACACAGAAATAAATCACAAAAATATCAGTATCAGTCATAGAGGAAAGTGCCAGAAACTAGAATATGTAGAAATTAGACAAGAAAATTAGGCATACATTTCTAAAAAAAGTGATTGCGGCAATAAAAACTTTATGTGCGGTTCACTTATGCGATTGCGAAACATAATCCTCAATTGTGGCAAGTAAAACTCAATTGTGACAAGAAAGCAATAATAGTGTGGTACACTTATCAAATGTGGCACTTGACCAACAGTTGTGCAATTCAAACTGCAATTGCAGCAAAACCGCAGATGATTGCGGCACAACAGGCAAAAATTAAAAAAAACTATAATTTTTTTTAAGCGAGAAAAATAAGCATTAATGACACCTAAAGCAATAAAACTCACCGGACGTCCTGCACCAGGTGGTCTCTGATACATCTAAACTCGGTCAAATATGTGTGTAACTCATGTTAAGCCCGCCATCGCACGAAAATAGGAGAAAAAAGGCAATAAAACTAAGCACAAACTCACCAAGGTTCCGAGAGCTTGAAGAAGGCAATGTGACAAATGAATGGCTCTCTTCGCTATTTATAGGGGTTCCCACAAACCCTAATTTCACTAGGAGGTCTGATTTTTCTTCCTAGTCCGTAGAAACTTCCACAGGCAATATCGGAGGCAATATAAATCATTTTTCAAAACAATCAGCTACCCAGATTCAGATATTACAGTTTCAAAAAATTAACGCTCATGTCAAGAATTTTCGCTCAAATTTGTTGAGGGGGCATAAATACATCTACTATCGCTGGGGTAAGCTGAGGCAGGATCAAATCAAAGAATCTTTGACACACTGTGACAAGTCATATCGCATCAAAGAGGGGCAAATGTAGACACCCTAAAATAGACAGACTTGTGACTTGACATTAAAAACACTAATTTTCATCTATTAATTAACAATTTTTTAATCATTAATTAATCATCTATTTTCCTCTAAATTCATTCCCCAATTCATCTAATCAAATTCCCAAAATTTATTAAATAATTAATTTTATTTAATTAATTAACCTTAATTGATTAATTACCATTAATTAATTAATTAAATTCAATTTCCTATAGTTTAAATTCAAATATTTAAACTTACTAATTGAATTCTTCCAATTAAATTTAGTTTAATTTCATCAAATAAAGCAATTCTAAATCAAAAAAAGAATTCAATTATCTCACATGTTGAAAATATTAATTAAATAAATGAATTAAATATTCATTTATCTTCAAAGAGATAACTCCAATCATATCACATGGGTTACTCCACCCATCTCTCCAGTCCACATGGGTAACTTCACCCACCTCTTTAGTTCAAAAAGGTAACTCACAATTAGCTCTTCAGTCAACCAAACTCTATCTCCTCTTTACCAATTGAAGAGGTGGAGTTTGCTGATGGCTTCTTCAGTTCCCTTTGATCTCAACCGTTCATCTCCCTATCTCTGGGATTGATCTCAACCGTTCATTTCATCCTCGATTCCTATATAATAAACCCTTCATAACCATTTGAAGGATTCGGGATTTCAAGCTCTCGTGTGCCATTACTATGTCAGTTTAGTTCTAGCATTCAAGTCATCTTACGATCACACACCCGTTTCAATTAGAAAATTCTCGACACTTCTCAAATCATAGACGCTGCCACACCAATACTGAGCATCAAAAATAGTGTTTCAAAAGGAGTAGAGAGAAAAAATAGAAGCTTCAAGAACTTTGGGGTTTGCATTTTTTTGTTTTCCTTTCATTTCTTTTACATTTTATTTGTTACGTTTCAAGTTATTTTTTTTAGTAGTTCATGTGTACTTGATTTATATCATTTGTAAAACCTTTGCTACTATCCCTTGCCTTTGGAAAGCTTGGGAATCACTGATCAATGATTGAAAAGGAGGCGTACATGTCCTTCTTCCTTGCCCCAACAAGCTCTCGGTGTTGTTCCATGAGGATGACTATGGGCAATGGTCTGACTAACCATTCAACTAGACAGAGCAAGAAAAAGAAAAGTTCTACCAAGCATGCCCTATAGCCTTTCAATGAATTATTGGCGGTTACCCTAGAAAAATTTAAAAGCCCTCTTTACCTCCTTGGTGAAAATAAAATAAAATCCCCAATAAAGCCCCATCTAATAAGGGTGTCACCATAATCATTTTGGAGGACAATGAGGGTAACAAAGTGCATAAGGAAAAATTATAAAGATTGAGAAGAACACCAATGGGTCAGGGAGTGGAATATTTGTAAGATTGGCTAAAAATTTAGTGGAGCCCTTTTTAAAAGAGAAATCCATTGTGTGTGAGGAAGAAGTTTCCTCTTATGAGCATACCTATGAGGACAAAGATGACTAAGACAATTGTTATGAAGGGGAAGAGGAATAAGAGGACTAGGATATGACCTCCCCTAACATCTGTAAGGATCAAGCCATGTCTATTGATAATTATGATAATGAGACCCTGGATAATGAGGACACTATTGCTACTCAAGATAATGAGGACACTATGGCTACTCAAGATAATGAGGAAGAGAAATAGGATACATAGGTTTTGGAAGAAGAAGGGATGCCTCGGGATGACCCCTTACTTGATGTCATTTAGAGAATTGATCAGTTCGAAATAAGGATGATCGATAAAAGTCTTCCTATTGACAATTCCCTCAATTTTCTCATTCAAATTATGGATAACATCATGAACAAAGTGGTCATGGGTATAACCATAGGAAAGTCCAAGATTAGGAGACACATAAAAAAGGTGGGCTACAATATTGGTGCTACACATGGTCACCTGCAAATTGGGAAGTTGGACACTTGGTCAGAGGCGATTTGGGAGATGGAAAAAGATTGGAGCCTTATTGAGGCTCTTTATAATTCTAATAGATCTTTTACTTATGTTTTAATATGCTCGTAGACGACTAATTCTAGTATTTGTTTAAGGACTAATGGGACTATTTGTATTTACTTAGAAGGTACTACTTTAGTGAATTTTGTCGATATGATAGTTAGTATAGGGGTTACTGTTAACATTTATTTTTGGTTGTATAGTGACTGATAGTTAAGTAGTTTGGTTTGGTATCATCGGTTAGTATTCTTGGATTGGTAATCTTTTTGGTGTGCCTGTCTGGTTAAGTGTTGGGAGACCCCTCACTATTTTTTCTAGTTTTGGTTGTTATGTCGTTAAAGTTTTTTCTCATTTTGTAAAGGATTAGGGCCCTTTCCCTGCTTATCCAATAAAAAAAAGAATTTTAATATATATCTATCTATAATCACCAAATACACTTCTCCTATAAGAAATCTAGTGTACTGACTTGTTAAGAAAATTATCTTGTGGTTGAATACCTACCAATGTCTAACTTCTTACATACCAATGTCTAAAGAAAGTAACTATTAATATTTTTTTTTATAATTTTCTATGACAAACATGTTATATTAATACATAAGTCCTTTAGATGTAATCAAATCAGATATTATAAAAGGGAAAATTACATACATCTAAGACACAATGAATGTATTGAAAATTTGCAATTTACAAATAGCTTGTCAATCTCTCACTACTCACGTATAATCTCTTAATGACAGAAATCTTGTATTCCTTTTAATCCCCAACTTTTGTTCTTATTTCTATTTATCCTCTCATATTATTTGTAGACATGAGGAAATGCTACTTTGAGGTTCGGTCTGTGTAGAAAAAATCCTAGCCAAGTGATAACATGGCAAATGTCATGAAGGCACCTGGGTTTAAATTTTAGTTGTCTTCATTTTATGTGGATTTTGAATACACTGTTTCTTATTTGTTCTTGTTTCCAGAATATTATGCCCTTTTCATGAATGGTTCAATATGCTTTTCTTATTCCATTTGTGTTTATTTCGTTTGTTTCCAGCTATAGAGTGTAAAAGGCTTTGCTAGAAGATTTAAGAAAAAGACGACCTAAGATCAACAATCTTGTGTCATTTAATTTTTTAGTTAGAAGGATGCTATGATTAAATATTTTCACTTTGTCATTGTTTTTACATATAAATTTTTTTACATATATTTTTTTTAACATAATTCATTTTCTCCATCAATGTAACCTTCCTTTTAAGATGTGCCTATACAATTCTCTAAGGCATAAACAAGGTGTCGTAAGTTAAGGTTTTTTGGGTAAAAAATGTATACGTTTTTCATTTCTTTCTACCCTCTTTGTTGTCTATGTGTTTCACCTATTGCATGTGTTTAGTTTTGTCTAAACTCTATTATTTTCAACTTCTACTATTGCAAGATGAATTGAGGAGATAAAAAATCCATCAATGGGAAGTATTAATGAAAAGGATTAGAGATTGCCACTTGAGAAATTCCTACTATCATTTTTGTTTATTTGCAAAGATTCCATCACACAATTCATAGATGTTTAATTTTGTTAACCTAGATGGGTTGAATCTCTTTCTTTTGTTTTCTTTTATCTCCTCTTGTAGTAGGTTGTTTTACACTTCTATCTACATATATATTAGTAATTTTTAAGAAAAATAGATAATACTCAACAATATTAGTATACTGATTTTCTTACCATGTTTACAATAGATAGAAGGTTTTGAACATTATTTTAATGAAAAAGGAGAAAGTATATATTCTTAAAAATATATCTTTTCTCTTTTTTGGTTGATATGAAATATTACAAGTGATTTAATATCTCTTAATCATGATTTTGATGGAGGTTTACTTATTTGTTTAAAATAAAAGAGAGTACTAATTAGAGATATAACAACATGCATAATATTATTTCCTTGGAGCTAATCCATGCATGGAAGATTAAAAAGATAGTATTCTAGCTTGTATTTTCTTAAAATGCTAGAGATTAGAATGAATAAAGAAGACACATATCTAATCATTCTATCAAGATATACATTTTCCAAAGGAATACATCATTCACTTATCATCCTTTTTTTCCTTTCTACAACTGTAAGTACGATACCCTAATTGAAGGTTTCAGTCTTTCTAGTTTTATACCCAACAAAAGTACAACATTTCATAATTTTGACAAAATTACATGTACATGTTACATTCATAACGTAATAAAATAGTTCATCGCACACATTCAATTTATTTATTTATAGTAGATTACTAGGAAAATCATTCTTCATCTTCGAGATTACAGAGATTGCTTTTGAGAGTATATTGCACAGTTGTTGGGAGAAAATTAAATCTCTAACTTACACAGTTGTACTTTCTCACCTAGACATTGAAAACACACACACAAATTTCTTCTTGGCATATGGTTATTTACCACCCAATCTAGGGTCGAGAACAACCCACCCCTAGCTATGTGAAGAGCATAATGACAAGGATTTTACTACAAATACACATACAACAATAATAATGAATTTCCTACTCAAAAAAAATATAACATTGTCATCACATTTAGACACTAGAGTACCCATAGGATAATTTACACAAAATATATGTAAAAAAATTTCACAAGGCTCCAGGACACCATCTAGAAGAACATAAGAATATTTTGCAGCAATAACCTCTTACTCATATTTCTTTATTTCCACATAATCGATACACACTCTCATAATCACCTAATCACTCCTTAGTATTTATTATATTCATAATACAAATGGTACTCTTACTTTTATTGTTGTGATAGATTTGCAAGGGTACTCTTACCAACCTTTAAATTTTGTATAACGATCTACACTTACTCAACTTCGGGGGTGACCTCTACCAAAATGAGAGGGAGGGGAGAGCCCTATCTTAAACCCAACTGAAAAAATTTCACACCAATCAATGCCACTCACACATTATCCCTATCTTGAACCCATCTTGGAAAATTTCACACCAAGAAACAAGACTAAAAAATAATTAGAATTAGCCAAATCACAACACACATAAGTTTGATTGATCCCACAATATAGTTTTTCAATACACACGTCATGGGATTTATATAAACCATAAGGTTTGAGTTATTAAATAATTGCATTTATTCATTGGACAAGAAAGAATTCCTAAGTTTGTAAATAATGTTTGCACTTGTAGACTATACATATTGTTAATTAACTAATGTTTATCTCATGGAGACGATGAAGACCGAGTGATACCGAGTATCATGATTGTAGAAATGGTTAGATCAATTATTATTTTGTCATTGATGTCAAGCAATTGATTGATTAATTTTTATTGCGTTACCATATCTTAAGAGGAGAATTTAAATGGGTGACAAATACATATTAGACAATGATGAAGTAATGATGTTTTAGTTATTTTCTATTATATATTTGATGTTATCAAATCAGTATGTTTGATTGATCAAGTCAGGAACTATATTGAATAAGTTATAAAAGAATGAGATACTTTACTGAGCTAGACTGAGTCAGTCAAAAGAATGTAATGTGATTCGGTTACAGTTACTGAGCACCAAGCACCGAGCAAGTGATGAAGTCAGTTACCGAGTTGCAGAGAAAGTTTTACTGAGTACAATATACATATATTAAATGATGATTTAATGTGGAGCTATGATGATATGGATGAGGAAATGAATTAAATGAATTTTTTTATAAGATCTATGAGTGGGAAAATTCAATATGAAGATCTAAGGCAGAGATCAAGCGGTTAAACAGAAAAGTGAAAGTTCCAAGAAAAGTTACAAGTGTCGAGGTAAAAGTGATTCGGTTTACTGAGTTGAGAAATTGAAGAAGATGACTGAACGACTGAGCACAAAGAAAGGAAAATCAAATTAAGGAGATTAAGAGAGATAAGTATGTATATATAAGGAATGAGATCTACACAGAGGAGAGAGTACTGACAATTTCAGAAAAGAAGCTGAAGAACAACATTTACTAAGCACAACAAAGAAAGACAAATCAAAGAATGTACAGATTGAGAAGGAGATAAATGGAGTATATGATGCCAAGATTAGATTGATCCTAAAGGATCTAATTCAAGCATAGTGATTTGCTAATTTTTACAAATCAAATTTTAGTGTTTCTTATTAATATTTGTAATAGAGAAATCTCTTAACTGAGTGGGTTTGAAAGTCCTAATTGTAAAACCTAGACTTAGGTGACATTCCAAAAGAGTATTTGAAGACCTCTAACAAGGCCACTCCTAATAGGGTGAAGATCCTAAAAGATCTGAGGTAAATCCTCTAACAGGGTCACATATTAGAAAATGTATTTGTAATATTTAACAGGATAAGTTCTTAACCCAGTGTACTTCAGAAGGGTACAATTTTATTGCGGGTTACAATTCCCACAGAGGTGTTTCCCAAATTGGGTTTCCTTGTTAAATCTTGTGTTTATGAGTTATATCATGTGTGAATGAGTTAATATGATATTTCTAAGTTTGAATGATTGACTGTTGCTTATATTATTTGGTGAATTGGTTATTTATTGTATTCAGTACTTACCGAGTGAATTAGTGAGTTCAGTTTTAAGTGTTTAAGTTTTGATTTTCCTAATTCACCCCCCTCTCAGTGGGACCAACAATTGGTATTAGAGCCTTATTACTCTGAAGTGTTAAGTTTAAATAACTTGAGTAAGATCTAAAGATGTGTAAGAGGGAAGCACCAAAGCTGAATATGGATCATTTCTATACATGGAAAAGTAGAATGATGTTGCATGTGTCTTGAGTAGGAGATTATGCACTTTACTATCTTGAGAATGAATATATAACACTGACTACTGCACCTTTGATTATCAGTGTGCAAAGACAGAAAGTTGAGCATACACAAGTCATGATTGGTATTGCATCTACACTTACGAACCAAGAATATGATGAGATTGATGGTTGTACTACTATGAATCAAATGTGGGATAAGATTTTTATAACCTAGGCAGAGATCAACATGTTCACAAGGCTAAAGAAGAAAGGTTGAGAGGAAAATTTGACTCTATGAGGATGAAGGAAGGAGAGCACATATTACAATATAGTAGAAGACTTAAGGAGGTTGTTAATTATATCAGAGGAGCTAGTGGTAACATAACAGAGGATGATGTGACAAGAAAAATGTTGAGAACCCTACTACCAAGTTATGCTATTCATCTATCTGTTATACAAGAGTTGAGATATGTACCCCAGATGAATATTTCACTGGATACCACTGTTGGTAAGTTAATTGCATTTGAACTTAATGATTTTGACAATAGTGCACCTGCTATTTCTAAGGTTGAATATGAATTTAAGTCTACTTTAAAGATTAGAAAGGCTAGAGAAGTTGTTGCTAGAGATGGTTATTTGAGCAGTGCTAGTGAGAAATTTTATAGTTGCACTGAAGGACTTGATGAGCTATTTACTGAATGTGAGGAGAATGAAAGATAATTTGAAGCTTTGTTGGCTAGAAGGCTACAAAGAGGCAAAGGAAAATACCAAGGTAAGTTACCCTTGAAATTTTTTAATTGTGATAAGATTGGTCACTTTGCATATAACTGTCCAGGGAATGATAAGGAGGAAAAGAAAGATAAGAACGAGAGAGAAAAACAATTCAGGAGATACAGAGACCACAAAAAAAAAAGGTAAGAAATATTGTTATTTTCTAATGAAGGAAAAAGTGATGATGACTATAATGAGAGTAATGAGGAAAAAGAAGTTGTTTATGTTGCTATAAAAGATGAATCTAATGAAGAAACACCTAGAGCCCTAATATCACAAGTAAGTAAGAATGAAACATGGATTATAGATAGTGGTTGTTCACATCACATGACTGGTGAGACACTTAAGTTTATTTCCTTGGAAAAACATGATGGAGGTTATGTTAGATTTGCTAATGATTCTCCATACCTTGTGAAAGGAAACAGATCTATAATTCTGCTGAATAACACAAGATGTGATAATGTCTATTGGGTTGAAGGATTAAAGTATAATTTGTTGAGTGTTGCAGAACTTAACTATATAGGTCACCGAATGGAATTTCAATATGGAAGAGTGAAATTATTTGGTGAGAAGAGAAATCTAATTTCTACTAGAGAACAATCTAAAGGTAATCTATTTTATCTTGATACTTCTATGAAAAGTTTCCTATTTTCTAAAGCTGAAGATGTTTGGTTATGGCACAAAAGGCTTTGTCATGTTAATTTTGACAACTTAATCAAAGTGAGTAAGAAGAATAGAGTAAGAGGACTACCGAGACTTGAAAAACTAGAGTATGCTATGTGCAAAGAATGTCAGATGGGTAAGATGACTAAATCTAGTTTTGCAAGCAAGACTTATGTTACACAAGGTATTTTGGATTTAGTTCATACTTATTTATGTGGACTAATGGGAACTCAAATTTATTATGGAGACAAATATTTTATTTTATTTGTGGATGACTATTCAAGAATGATGTCAGTAATTTTCTTAAAAGAAAAATTTGATGCATTTCAAATGTTTAAGTGGTATAAGGCCTGAGTTTAAAAAGAAACTGGAAGACAGTTGAAATGTTTGAGATCCGACAGAGGAGGTGAGTTTACTTATGATGAGTTTACATTCTTTTGTAATAAGAATGGTATAAAGAGACAATTGTCAGCACCCACGACACTACAATAGAATGGAATTGCTGAGTGAAGGAATAGATCCATTGTTAATTGTGCTAGGACACTAATGATTGAAAAAGGAGTTTCACAAAACTTATGGAGGGAAGTTGTGAGTACTATTGTTTACACATTAAACTGAGTACAAATGAAGAAAGGTACTATTGATTTGCATTTTATGACACACCAAATAGTATAAAAAAACACTGAGGTATATTATCCTCTCTTGATCAAAGTTCCGTATATGCTAAGATTTTGAGAAGATCATATAGGTCACTCCAAGGTTTCACTTCTTTCTCCTAACTCATTTTGCATTAACAAGGTTTTTACTACGGCATTAGGGACTATTGCATACACTTTGCTTCTCAAAATGTAATGTATGAATTTCTTTATCGCCTTCACCAAAGAATAGGCTTGTTTTTCAATGTTTGGGTATCTCAATTCGGCATCCTTCAGTGGGGAACTCATGAATGCAATAGGATGCTCGTCTTTCTCTTCTAATGTTTGAGTGAGGATAGCCACACATGTGTGTTTTCTGAAGTAAAGGAATATATGTAGAATGGTTTGGTGTAATCTGGGATAACCAAGACAGGAGAATCCACAATAGCCTGTTTGATTTCTTCAAATGCTCTCTTTGATGTTGGTGTCCAATCTATTTTTGCACCTTTTTTCAACATATCATTTAGTGGTTTGACTATCTCGATGAATCCAGTAATGAACTTCCTAATGAAGTTGTTTTTTCCAAAGAATGGCTTCAATTATTTCTGGCTAGCTGGTAGGCCAATCTTGGAGATAGCTTCAATGCACTCAGGTTCAATTGAGATTCTACGTTCAGAGATCACATGACCTAATATTTTTCCTTCGGTGATAGTGAACATGTATTTCTTTTGATTTAATGATATCCCATATCTTCTACATCTTTGAAAAATTCTTCACAAATCATTTATGTGATTTTCTCTATGTCTGGAAAACACAGTGACATCACCCATGTATATAATGATGCATTTCCCAACTAGATCTTTGAAGGTGTAGTCCATGGCCGTTTGGAAGGTGGCTCTAGCATTGATCAAACCAAAGGGTATTCTTCTGTAAGAAAACATGCCCCACTTTGTTGTAAATGAATTTTTAAATCTATCTTCTTCCTCCACCATTATTGGTTATATCCAGAATAGCCATCTAAAAATGACATCATCTGAGACCCATTCACAAGTTGTATTACTTCATCTAAGGATGGCGCCGGATAATTGTCTTTCTCTGAAGCTCTATTATGATTTTGGAAATCCATGCATAATCTTATTTCTCCATTTCTATTTCTAATAGGAACCAAGTTGGTGACCTACGTTGAGTGTCTAACTGGAAAGATAATCCTTTTCGAAAGTAGCTTCTTGACCTCTTGCTGGATTAATGGTTCCAACATCAGATTTATCAGCCTCTGTCAGAATGGTTTACTACCTGGATTGAGCAGGATTGTATGTGTGATGAGGGATGTATCATATGTCTTCAGATATCCATATCCCCATGCAATTACATCTACAAATTCCTTCATCAAATTTAGGATGCCCTCTCTCTCTTCTGGAGTATAGACTTTCCCAATAAAAACATTTTTGACATCTTCCTATATTCCTATATTTACCTTTTGGCATTCACCTCCATCAGATGTCTGGTACTTGAGGGCACTCAGTCTATCAAAATCAAAATTTATTTCCAATTCTATCATCCCCTTAGGAATGGTGTTTGTCCTTAAGTTCATGATTTCATCGATTTCAAATTGTGCTTGTTGTTTTTCTACTTCATCAATGACTTGTGCTTCAAATACCCTCGAACTTGTTAGAAAATCGAGGATATGCTTATCATCTTCAAACACCTAGAAATTTGTAACATTGTCAGGCACTATGAATTTCTTCACACATTCCATGACCAATGGTTCCAATAAACTTGCTGATTGGGCCAGGGAGTTTGCCACCAGATTATTTTCTCTACCTATCCTTTTAATGTTGAAAGCATCAAAGCTTTCAATTAAATCCCAAACTCTATTGCGGTAGCAACACAACCTTTTGTCATGACATGCATATTGCTTCCGAACTTGTCTGACCACTATATCTGAGTCTCCACACATATGAAGGATCTTAGCACCCTTTTAGATAGCAAGAAACAATCCAATAACTAATGATTCATACTCAACGACAATGTTTGTGCATGGGAACTGCAATCTATGTGCCGCTAAGTAAGTTTCTCCATTTGGACTGACCAACTCAATGCCTACTCTCTTTCCTTTCTTTGACTTGGATCCATCAAATGATAGTGTCCATGTTTGATCATTATTTTGTGTGTGGGAGGATTCAGATCCTGCTTCGTCTATTTCTTCATCATGGTTTCCTTGGAAACTTTGGTTTTTATCTTCTCCAATTTCTTGCTGTTTTGACCCTGCTACATGCGGTGAATTTTCAACATTGGCGATCTCATTAATATTTATAATCATTGACTCTTGGGGAACCATCTTTGACACTTGGGAAATGGTGACTTTACACATTGTGCATGAAATTTTTGAGTGGAAAGCATTGTGAATTCTGGACCAATTGGGTAACAACGGGTTTTGAATGCAAGCATCTTTGCCCAATTCAACTTCTTGCTTCACACTCCTTACGAAAAAGTTCTTAAAATTTTCAAACATCCAATCATTCAAAGTTGGCTTTGGATCATTATTAATAGGGGCTTCAGTGAGCTTGGGGATTACGTCTGGACATCTGCCTTGATTATAACCTTGTAACATCAAAATTTCTCTAGTTTTGGGGACATATGATCCCAAAGTTATGTCCATGAATAAAACCTCATTGTCTCAACCATATTTGGTTATTAGCAGTTGGAGCCTAGGTGTTATTTCTATCTTGATCTGATTTGGGATTCCTCTACATGGTAGCCACATATGAGAAAAGTTAGTAGCTATGTATCTGTTCAACTTCCTTGCCCAATCTCTGCTTAAAAGCATACCATATCCTTCTGGAATGTCCACGACGGATATATCAATGCAACTTTGGATTCGTGGATCTGAAGCAATTTTCATATGAATGTTATTCAATTCTCCCACAACTGGGACATCAATTTTATCTAGTTGTGTCACTTTCTTGTCTGTCTGTAGTGGGATCAATCCCAATTTTCTGCATATCTCCAGGGGCATTACGTTACTAGATGCACCAGAATCTATTAAGAAGTTATGTAAAATTTTCCCAAATATTTAAACTAACATGAGAATGGGGTAGGCTCCTCTTTTCCTTGATAGAAAATTATAGGCTTTTGTTCTCTTGGATTAAATTCTTCACTCTTCATACTGTGCAGGGTATCATCTCTATTTTGATTCGTCCTTTGTTCTTTTGGAGCATATGTATTTCCATTTACCTCTTCTCCCTTAGCTATAGGGTCACTTTGTGATATGATCCCATCTGACATGACCCGTTGGTCATCTGGAAAATTTTGTACCATTCCAATGAAGCTTTGAGTAATTTGGCATATATCAGATGCATTTGGTTGTACATCTTTGACAACATTGGTATTCCATGCAAAACCAGACTGAGGGTTGTTGGGGTTGGTCCTAGGTGGATGTGACACACCTTGGGAAACGTTCCTAGGGGCGACATCATTCAGACTTCCCAATAAGGTTTCTCTAACTTCTAGGATTTTCATCAATTCATATAATGGTAAATTAACTTTGATCTTCTTGAATTCTTCTAGCACAAAAGAGCTCAGCCTCTTGAATCCCTTCTTGGGAGGATTTTATTTGAATCTCATTTCTCTAGGATGAGAAGTATATATTGTGTAGTAAGTTGTCCTCTTTCATTTTGTGGAGCATTCATTGCTGTCAGTTGCCTTCTTTCACCTTGTGAACTAGCTGATGGTCGATACTCGGGCGAGTCTCTTAGAGGACTCGGTACATTACTCCCACCAAGATGCGGAGCTATGGAAAAATTATTTGAAGGAGTTGATGTTGTCATGGGTTCATGATTTCTATAATTCCTCTGATATCTTTTCAGGCTTGCATTTCCAGAAGTCTGTTGGAATTCCTGAACTTCACTCACTCCCTCCACTAGGACACTGTTGTATAACAGAGGGAAAGAAAACCCATCCCTATGCACTGGTTCATTTAGGGATGCATGTGGAGGCTGATTTCCTGGTGGAAATTGATACATGGGTGCCTCCACAGGACCATTGGCTGATGCTGGTGGCAATCTCTGATTATACTGCACTGGCATGAAATCTTGCATATTAGGAAGAGGAAATGTGAAATCATCAAAGACCAGCACTTGGTCGTACCTTAGCAAAGAGGCCAAATCATACCCCATAGGCAGAGGATTTTTAGGTGTAGTAGTGTTTCTTACTTCTCCTTTCAAAATGTTGGCAGCCCTCTGAAATTCTTAGCATTGTAACTCAGAATTGTTATTTGTCTCATGCAATTGACACCATCCGAACAACACTGCTTCGGCTAGGAAAACTTTATTTTCCAGTCGGTTCTCAACATCTGGTGGATTGTCTAATGGTGAGGGTACATCACCATTATTTGGATTTGTGTTCCATGATCTTCTCTGGTGTCCTTGGTTGTTATTACGATACCCAAAATTATTCTCTTGATAATTTTGATTATTGTTTCGATATCTTGAATGATTATCATGGTATCCCTGATTATATCCTTGATGGTTCTCTTGGTAAGCTGGAGGGTTCCCTTGATATGCTCGGTTGTTACCTTGATGTGACTAGTAATTTCTTTGTTGATTCTGTAATTGATTATTTTGATTTCTGAGGTAGGTGACCTTAGTGGACAAATTCTTTACTTTCTCTATCAGATACCTCATCTCTTCTCTTTCTTCTTGAGTCCTTGTCATAGTTGTCATGTTCTGGAGATATACAGGTTGTGTTGGCATTGCCTAAGACATAGGGGCCCTTACATGCAACACTAACTAATTGGAAGGAATAGGAACATGATTAAGAGCAGGCATGTGGTTCATATTTCCTTGATTCAAAGCATTAGGATTCTTAAAGAAATTTGGCACTCTAGTAGCAGATGTTGGTGACTATAAACTTACTCTCTCATCCTCTGAGTAAACTTGAATCAGATTAGCGGGAGGTGGATGAGTCTTCTGGAACAACATGGAGGTGAAGCAATCTAGAGCTGCATAGTAAATAGGTCACGCTGCATCATCACCCATGCAATATGGATCATGCAATCTTGAATAAGCCCTCTGGAATCTATTGTTGAAGGCACCAATTGACTCGCATTCTTGCCTTCTTATCTCAATTAATTGTCTATGCAACTCTGCGGGAGTGATTGGCAATCTTAACTTCCCAAGGAAAGCATCCTTCAATTCTTTCCAAGTTAAGATTGAATTCAGAGGCATATTGATGTACCAGTAAAAATTTTCCTCCCCCAGTGAGTAGGGAAATATCCTGCAAGCAACATCCTCTTCTTCAAAATTTTTGTTTTGAAGGGCGTCTTCAAAAATCTTAATGTGCTCATCAGCAGTGTGGTTGATGTTGTTAACAAAGAACTTAGAATAGAAATGCACTGGATTCTTTGGCATATTATGGTAAGCGGAAAATGTCATGAGAGGCGATGCATTTTGAGGATGCCATGGTCATTGGGCCAGTGCTGGAACTTATTGTTGAACGTCTGCAGGAGCAAGTACTTATATAGGTATATGAACTATTATTTGCTGAATTTTTGTAGCTCCTATATTTAATCCTTGTTGCACTTGATCAGTTTCTTGTACTCGACATTGTGGAGGTGGAGTTTTCAATAACCTCATGAGATCGGCTACACTTGGTGAGTTTTAGCTTGTAGATGCTTCTTTCTTGCCTCGCCTGGGCTTTGGATCAAACTTTAATTCTTGTAATTCTTTTGCTCCCAGAGTGGATCTTAAAGTTCTCTGATGTACCTCAGGAAAAAATGAGTTAATGTGCTCTAGTATGTGAAATCTCCTTAATTCCTTCTGACAGGCACTGGGAACTAAATGATTAATACTCTTTGAATAGCTTCTTCTTCTTTTGATCTTTCTCTTCTTCTTCAAATATGAGATTTGGCTAAAGGATAGGTACGACGTCCCTATGTGTTAGTACCATCTTGATTCATGATGCATGGTCTTTTAACACTTATGTGAAAGCCCTCCTTCTAGTGCCAGTTTCTGTTGATGTGCATTTTATGACCCACCAAACAGTAGAAAAAAATACCGAGGTATCTTATCCTCTCTTGATCAAAGTTTTGTATATGCTAAGATTGCGAGAAGATCATATAGGTCACTCCAAGGTTCCTTTCATGTCAGGTCTTGACCATGAATAAGCTCGGTGGTAAATGTGATTTTCTGGATATCACAAGGGGCCTTACATTTTTAGTCTTGAAAGATTTGCAATGAAACACTTTTGTTTTGGCAATTTTTAGAAAATGCGGAAAGCAAAAGGAAGTAGGGTTCATAAATTTTAATCTACTCCTAAGGGAAATGATTGCAATGGTCAATACTTTGTTAGACAAATTCCCAATAACCAGGTTTCGCTTCGCCAAGTTATACTACAACTACACGAGAACCGGTGCAATCTTCAAGGTTTATGCAGAGGATTTTCATACCAAAATGGACACCATCATGAAGAACAATGTACGCAAATGACAGAAGTTAAGCATATGCATGAATGAGGTTCAGGCTTTAACTTTGCACAACAATTTACAATCAGTAAAAGGTCAAAAGTATGAACCAAAGGAACTCATCAAAACACCATCATATTTATCATTGCAATCACAAAAATTCATCTAACATGATCCAACTAATCTAAACTAAATGAGGGAATTATGAAACCAAGAAAGTACTAAAACACATCAAGTATTCACCATGAAACCAACAATGAAAACTTTATTGTCTCAGTATCTCTTTAGCAACAATCTCAAAATTCACTCCTTACAAACGAGAAGTGAGGCCTTTATATAGGTCCACGATTACAATGGGTGGCCTGAATCAAACACTAACCAATGGCCCTGATTTTTCCACCTCAACCCTAATTAGGGTTAGATCAAGAAGAGAGAATCTACATTTAATTTATGGGTCCACACAAACCAATCAGAAGAGAGTCCCCATTCGTAGTGGGCAATAAATGTCCACTATGCATGTTCATCCAGCAAGAGAGTGGGGCAAAATGAATGCCTACAATGCATTAAATGCTCCTTTTCCAGGAATTACATGTGCTTGATTTTTTTCCTTAAATGCATTGAAATTTGACTTGAAGATCTTCGACTAGCTAGTGGAGACGACTGGGCGCCATGTCAACACTGTCTCATTTTGTAATCCAAATCCAATTTTGATTGATTCTGAAATTATCTCTACTTGAACATTTCCATCCTTCCATGTACTTTCTTGGAAATTTATGGATCAGAATCCTTCATTGATGATTATGTCATTATGGAATTTGTTCACATAGAACTTCCCTTTTCCATGCTCTTGGATTTATAGATTGAATTTTGATCTTTTAAATCTTGAACCTCAAGTGTCTCGAACTGGATCACCTCAAAATTGGATGTCCTCAACATTGGAACTAGAATTCTTGAATATGAGTGTCTTCCTCAAACATTCGGGACTGGAATTCTTCTTCCTTGTCATCTTTGTTCTTAGGCAAGAATTCCTTTGTGTTTTCATATATTGCATCTAGAGGACAAAGCTAGTGGTGTACCATCCCACTCGTACTTGAGATATGTTGATCAACTTCACACTCCATAGTGGGCTTGTTGTGACGTGATTCAACTAGAAATTTGGAAATATGGAACATTTCACCCACTATTTCTTCTTGTTTCTTCAGTAATGGGTGTAGTACCAACCCAAATGGCTCTTCATATCCTTCTTCTATCAGAGCAATTTTATCATCACCTAGTATTTCTTCTTGTGCAATCTCTTCTAAAATATCTCCTTGGATCTTGAGTAGTGGACCTAGCACCAATTTGTATTGGTTGTCCAATTTTTCTTGCATCATGGTTGCCTGTCCATAATTTGATATTTCATCTTGCTCCAAGGCACTCAATAGTTCTTGCATCTTAGCAATATGTGAATGCACTTCCTTGTCAAGTATTTCTCCTTTTGGAAACTCCTTGTGTTGCAAGATAACGTTGATCAAAATTTTCTCCTTCCTGATAGTTACTAGAACAATTTTCTTTGTCCCATGGTTGTCTTTCTTTACTTGGAGTAACCATTTGATCCTCATGTTTTGATGCTTCCAAGCATTGAATATGACTTGTCATTTCTTGAAGGTCTTGTATGGCTTCTTTGATCTTTACTCCAACAACTTCTTCTTTAGGTGTGATGTAGGAACAATATTTGTTAGCTGGAATACTTGATTCAATTGTACCATCTTCTTATTTTCTTCCCCCATAATCTGATGAAATTGCAATGCTTTTTTCTTTTGTTGTAGGATTGAGATTCTCATTTCAGATGCATTTCCATGGTAATTCTAATAATCTAAGCTTATATTTAACTTGATTGATTGCTTCTCCACAAATTAGACAAGTGAATTTGAAGTGAGATGCATTGTGAATCTGACACCAATGGGGAAGAAACATGCCTTTGAGTCGTATATTACCAATCTCAAACTGATTCTGAATTCTCAATTTGAACCTTGAGAAAGGATCATTTCCATTATAATCATCATCATGCCTTATGCACAATTTCAGCTTCAGAACATCCCAAAAGAAAATTTTCCATTGCAACACTAACTCTATCCTCAACAAGAAGGTCAAGCAATTCATCTCCTCATGCTTGGTAGTCTCATGAATTTGACACCTCCCTGGTATGACAAATTGAGACAAATTCCTAGGGTACAAGTGTGCATTTAAATCCTCTTGAATCTGAACTATATCCACTACGAGACTATCTTGATGGCAAGATATATCAAATGACTACTCCAACATCAAAAAAAAATTTATTTGAATTTTCTCTTTTTGATTTTTTTTGGCTTTTGGATTTTTCACTTTTTTGGATTTTTTTACTTTTGACAGATCTAACATATCTCTGATTTGATGTGTGAAAGCTCGTACAATTTCCATCTGATGGAATTTATTCACTTGATGGTTCTGATTGTGAAATGAATAATTTGATGTTCAGCCCTCCTTCTAGCGTCAGTTTCTATTGCGGCTCTTCAATATGGAGATCCAACCTCCTCTTTGTGTGTGTTTCTTGAGCAATACTCCTTTATTTTATGTGCTCTGCACTCCCTGACATAGTTTCTCCTCGTTCAATCATTTCTCCTAATGTTTGCTTTGGTCTTTCATCCTGTAGTGGTTGATGCCCTAATAACTCGTACGTCTAGTCCTCCTTTGGTACACTCATTCTACCAATTTGTTGCTCAATCCACCACCTTGTGAAGTCTAGGACTGGTTTTGCCAAGACCTCAAGATATGAAATCTCCTTTCTTTGCCAGTCATAGGGATGAGTAACCCTTTCCCTTTCTAGATTAGACCATTTCTAAAGCACATTTGGATCTCCCTTCATCTGATCAAGCACGTGAAAGAGTTTGTGAGCTCTGATGATGTTCAGGAGCAATCTAGAGCGCATCATTTTCTTAATCTCATATTCATCTGTAGCATTGGCCCAAAAATCTTCAAGGTGCGTCCTATGTTGATACCTTCATCCTGCCATCGACTTGATTTTGTTATAGGGATCAAAATGTGGTCTGCCTAAGTAGAATGGAAGATGGAAGAAGTGTAACTCATCCTGGGATCTCTCAGCCGCCTTTAGACATGGGCACATTTCAGCTTTATCTTCTCCTATGGAAATCGGGAAATCCAATCACAACTTCTTCTTTCCTTTCTGAGTCTCATTGTCTACTATCAGTTGTCGAGTAAGTTCCAACAAAACCATCTTGTCAGTAGGATATCTTGGAAGCTTGTATGGTTGTGCCGAGAATCCTTGCACTCTGATAAAGGAGAAAGTGGGAAACAAAATAAACCAGGCTTTGTATTCCTCCACTAGCTCCATTGCTCTGTCACATAATCTCATGTGCAAATTATTCTGCAAATTCCTCGCGATTCACATTGCAAAGGCATCATTGACCCAAACATAATCATCTATGGCCTGCAAATGCAACTGAAGGTAACACTCGTGAACTTTCATCTGTGAAGTGCCACTTATGATTTCTCCTTTACACCACAATCCCTCATATCTCATATTCTGTGCCAACATGTATATGACATATGAACTCATATAAAAATTTTGTGATTTCTCCAGGGTCACCAACTATTCACTGAGATTGTCACTGATCATTCTAGCCCAGTCCATGTGATTGTGCTCTTCAACTACTTGCTCGACAAAGTACCACATCCATGACTCAAACAGATAGGAGTGCGACATGCCAAAGATTCTACTCAGCGTCATGATCAATTCACTATATTCCCTATGGAAATCCAACCAAACCAACTCCTTTGGCAATTTTGAATGATGGGATCTATTCTTTCTCAACCACTTATCATTTATGATATTTTCATAGTATTGAATTCCTGCAAAAAAACTCTATGTGCCTGCTCCTTCATCTTCAATACCAATTTCCTAGAAGAAGGGAGTCTGAATGCCTCTACGATTGCGGGTAGAGAAAGGTCTGCAATGATGTTTCCATTAGAATATTTGATCATTCTATCTCCTGAATTGAAGTTCCTGGTGCATTCCATGATAAGCTCAGAATGTTGAAAAGCCGGAGCAAAGCCAGTTGCAGCCACAATTCCACTATTTACAATTCAGGTGGCCAAATTTGTCAATTGATGATATTTATACCGAAACATCCTTATGTGAAACTCTATCATGTCCAGGCCTCTGAGGCTAGTGTCTCCAATCTTTGTCCACTTTGAAACAATCTTTGATTCTAGGAAAAAACTCCTCTATTCATTCTTTATCAACTGCTCCCTCGTCATGCTCGTTCCTCTTGGCTCGGCCATTCCTACAAAACAAAAATCAGAACAAACATAAGAATTGCACAGGAAAATGAAAAAGAAGACCAAATTCTTAAGGAGGAAATTCTGAAAATCTGACAAATTCTTCATCTTTTCTTCCAAAGGCAAAATTTCTCTCTTCTTCATGAAATCATGTTTCTCCACCAACTTATTGGGAAAATTCCTTTGAAACTTTTAATCTTGAATTCTTCACGCCTTTCAAAAATAATAAATTTCCTCCTACTTGGAAAATTTCTCTCTCCTCAAGAATCTTTCTCAACTTTCGAGGAACACTTCACTCGAATCCTCTTGATTCCTCAAAATCTCTCATCAACCTATTTTCTCAAACTTTGTGTGATGACAAAATGAGAGAGTCTTCAACTTAAATGCATTGTCTCCAAGTATTTCAGAAATTTGTTAAGGGCCCTTCCACAAATTGTCAAACTTATCATGATCACCTCTCTTCTCATGGGCCTTGTCCCAACAGAGAACCAAATCTGAAATAAAAAATTCCTTGAATTTAGCCATTCTGTCAAACCATCTTTTGACTACTCACTGATGTTTTGTAAAATTTTCCAGTGCTTGATCTCTTCTCTCTTCTAAATGCAGTAATTGAGTTAGACGTGTCTGTACTCTATCTTCTCCTTCCATGTACTCTTGCATAAATTGTAATGTCAGGATCCTTAACTAAATTGGGAAGATTGGATCCTTCACATAAACCAACTGATAGGGAGACGTCCCTATAGAGCTCTTAATTCTCATTCTGTCTGCCCAAAGGGAGAATCTTAATTATATGTTCCAATCATTCAGATTCTTGTCTAGTAAATTTTTGATGGCGCTCAGCAAATTCTTATTCGTCGATTCGACTAATCCGTTTCCTTGTGGATAGTAGTTTGATGAAAACTTTAATGTTATCCCATAGTCAAATGCACAGTTAGAAAACTTCAGAGATGTAAACCCAAAACCATTGTCACACACCAAGGCGTGTGGACATCCAAACCTAGTGATGATGTTCTCGTCAAGGAACTTGATGACCACATCAGTTGTGCATTGTTTGAGAACTTGGGCCTCTGACCACCATGTGCAATAATCTGTAGCAGTTAGGATATACTTGTGTTGTCCTGAAGAAGGCAGATTAATAGGGCCAATAAAATCTAACCCCCATTTAGCAAAGGTTTTCACTTTAATAATAGGTTGTAATGGCATGGCAGGATTCCTTTCATGTACAACAGCTACTTGACATGTGTGACAGGTTTTCACATGTTCATGGGCGTCCTTGAATAACGTGGGCCAATAATATCCCACCCTTGAGATTTGATGGGCTATAGCCAAACTGCTTCCATGAATTGTCCCATGCTTACTGTGGAAGTGCTCAATAATTTGACCTACTTCTTCCCTATTGACACATCTTAGATAGATTCCATCATGATTCTTCCTATACAAGACAGCTCCTTGAAGCATAAAATGTTGATTTTTCATCCTTAATGCTCTCTTTTGTACTGGATTCAAGTGCGAAGGGGACTTATGATTCAACAAGTAGTATACAATGTCATCATACCATTCATCTGGAGATAATTCTTCTAACACATATACATGTTGTACTAATCTAGGTCCAGTCGCAGTGATTGTTTGTGTCAGAGCTTGCCCACGCACTAGTTTCATTGATTGTATTTCCATGTGAGTTTACTTCTAATGAGTTTACATTCTTTTGTAATAAGAATGGTATAAAGAGACAAACGTTAGCACCAAGGACACCACAATAGAATGTAATTATAGAGAGAAGGAATAGATCCATTGTTAAGTGTGCTAGGGCACTAATGATTGAAAAAGGAGTTTCACAAAACTTAAAGAGGGAAGTTGTGAGTAGTGTTGTTTACTCATTGAGCTGAGTACACATGAAGAAAGGTACCAACAAGGCACCTTATGAAATCTGGTATGATCATAAACCTAATGTTAGTTACTTTAAAATATTTGGGAGCAAATATTAAATTTTGAAAGATTCTAGAGAAGGAAAGTTTGATTTAAAAGGAGATGAAGGGATATTCTTAGGATATTCTACAAAGAGTAAAGCTTACAAATGTTTGAATATGATTACTAACAAAATGGTGGAAAGTGCAAATGTGAGAATTGATGAATTTGCAGAAAGGAACGAAGAAGATAGTAATAAGGAACCTTATAATTATGAGAAGTTTGTATATGTACAACATGAAGCACCTGAAACTTTATGAGGAGAACCTATCGAGGAAGAAAAAAGTACAATAAGTTCCTCAACTGAATTTTGATGTTGATGAACCAAGACCTACTGAGCCTGTTTTGGCAAAGTATGTGAGAAGAAACCATTCCCTGAGAAAAATTATTGGAAATAAGGAAGCTAGAGTGATGACAAGGAGCAAGGGTAGAGACAATACATGTTTGATATCTTCATTTGAGCCGAAGAAAGTGATGGAAGCATTGGATAATGAGGATTGGGTGAAAGCTATGAAAGAAGAGTATGATCAAATTGAGAAGAAAAAGACATGGACTTTAGTAACTAGGCCTAAAGACAAAAATATGATTGGTACTAAATGGATTTTCAGATTCAATCTGAATGAGCATGGAGAGGTTATCAGAAATAAAGCTAGATTGGTTTGAAAAGGTTATGCGCAAGAAGAAGGAATTGAATATGGAGAGAATTTTGCACCTGTTGCTAGATTGGAAGGAGTTAGAATACTTCTAGAATATATTACTTACAAAGGATTCAAATTTTATCAGATAGATGTTAATTCTGCATTTGTTAATGGGATACTTGAGGAAGAAGTATACATTGAGCAACCTAAGGGATTTATTGAGAAAACAAACAATAACAAGGTATGTAAGTTACATAAAGATTTATATGGATTGAAACAAGCACTCTGAGCATGGTATGAGAGAGCGCACTCTTATTTGATCAAAATAGGATATCAAAGAACAAGTGATAATAGTAATGTTTACTTGAAATGTGATAGTGATAATAAAGTTTTGATTGCTGAAATTTTTTTTGATGATATTATATTTGGAGGCAATGACATTTTATGTAAAGGATTTTTTGATGAGATGAGAAAAGAGTTTTAGATGTCAATGATTGGAGAGATTAAATTCTTTCTATGTCTAAAAATACAAAAACTTAATGGAGGAATTTATATTACACAAACCAAGTATATCAAAGAGATTCTTAAAACTTTTGGTATGGAAGAATCGAAACCTATTGGAACATCGATGGTTACTGGATGTAAATTATCTAAAGAGGATGAAACAAAAGAGGTGGATAATACTCTTTATCGATTCATGATTGGTACATTACAGTATGTTGTTCACAACAGACCTGATATTGCACATGTTATTGGAATTGTTGCAAGATTTTCTTCTAATCCAAAGGAAACACATATGTCTACAGTAAAAAGGATTTTGAGATACCTGAAAGGCACATAGGAGTTTGGATTACTATACAAGAAAGGAGGTACTTTTGATTTGGAAGTATACACTGATACAGACTGGGTTGTAAATGTTGATGACATAAAAATTACTAGTGGAGGAGCATTCTTTCTAGGAGAAAGATTGGATACATGGTTGAGAAAGAAGAAAAGTTGTTTTTCACAATCTATTGTCGAGGCTGAATATGTTGTTGCTGCTATGAATTGTGCAAACATAGCATGGATTAAGCAATTACTTGAAGGTATGCAAAAAGAGATCACATAACATATTACTATTTTTTATGATAATACAAGTGCCATCAACATATTAAAGAACCTAGTTATGCATTCAAAGACCAAGCACATTTCTATCAAGTATCACTACTTGAGAGAACAATTTCAAGAGAAGAATGTGAAGTTAGAATGTGTGAATTCAAAGGAAAAATTGGTGATGTCTTTACAAATCCACTACCTAAGGATGGTTTTGAGTATCTAAGAGGTAAATTAGGGGTTCTTCCCCTATCCAATATTCATTTAGGAGCATGAAGACATGCTGCATCAATTCTATATTTCATTAGAATATCAATTTCTGAATTGATGTTAGTATGACACACTTTAGGTGACGCCTGAAGTTGTGAAAAGATTTCTCTGTGTAATGTTTTATGAGTACATGTAAGGTATAATCCACTACTGAAATAGGTTTTCAGGAGTATGGCTTTTTTGGCATTGTTTTCAAAGAGGGAGAATATAACAAATTGATGACATTTATCTAAAGAGAGATATTGAGGGAGAATGAATTGAAAATATTTACTTATGAAGGAGATTCAGAATGTATGTTGCAGAAACATAAGATTTATCAAAGAGGGACAAATCATAAAGTTAAAAGTGGAAACATATATATCAACTCAGAGAGAGTACAGTTATGTATTTGAGAACTACCATCATCAATTTCTATAACACTATTATAGTGGTTTTCATCAATGCCAAAGAGGGATATTTTTTATTAACTGATGTTTATTTGGATGAAATGATAATAAAAATT
>MU222824.1:2570-15021 GCA_018584345.1 Thuja plicata
TGATGCAAGTTCTGCTAGGGGCATAAATTTCAATGTAAGTTTGTCTTGGATGTACTTGGACAAAACCTAGGAGGATTGTGATTAAGTAGGGACAAACTTGATGCATTTTGACACATTACTAATTTTTTGGCTATTTTTTATATATTTATCTCTCTTGGTTTACTTAACATTTTACATACACAAAATTTGAAAAGACCCCTTTTGAAACAGCTTCATTGTAGTTAAGAATGCTTTAGGTGTCAGATGTTCCTAGCCATCAAAGGCAAATAGGCGTGCCTTTTGAGGGACTCTACTTATGTTCCTGAAACATTCTTGATTTAGATTAATGCTTGACTCACTGTTGGTTGAGTGTTTGAGTGAGTTGTTTTATTGTGAAAATAAAGTTGTCAGGTATCCATAGAGAATTCATGATCTAAAATGTGCAAAGAATATAGACAGCCCTAGTGCTCCCTAAAGCTTCTTCTTCTTGTACTTCTTTGTCCAATGCTGGCTTATTAGCTTATTCATGAAATTGTGGGAGTTTTTCAGGTGTTATTATTTGCATTGTCATTATTTAAAACCTAAGTTACCATGAGTTTCTACGATGGGTGGATGGGGAAAAAGGTTTTCGGGACAATTTTTTTCCCCGGAATAGCGGACGACATGGACGACTATATAAAAAATAGGGAAAATTTAAATAATATAGGGAAATTTGAGATTTCAAATATATTCATATTATATAACATTGATAAATCTTAAATCATTCATCATTAGCCAAAATTACCTCCTCCATCTTCTCATCCTCCTTTAGATCTTTACAAAATTTAACTCCTTTGCCCGAAACACCCAAGAAATGAGATCAGACCCTTGTGTAGCTTTCTCTAATTTCACTATTGCACATATGACATATATACACGCTACTTCGACTTGAAATTTCTTTTTGACATCTATTTGGATGAACAAGGTAAAGAAGAGGTTTTTTGGGGTCAAAAGGGCCTTGTGCATAGTTCTTTAAAACAACTAAAGGGCACTCAAATTTGCTAGGTGCATGTTGTGCTTCACCCCTAACACTTCCACGACCACCCCTAATCACAACTTCTTCCCCTTGGTATTCTTCATCACTATTACCACTGCCACTGCCGCTGCTCATGTTTAATGAGTGTAATGCAAGCTCAAAATACTAAAATATATGGAAATAAAAATCAGTCGTTTGATGGACGTTTCATTTTCTAAACTACGAAAAAAATTGTAAAACAAAACCAAATATGAAAGAATGGACTCACCTTCAATGCTTCAACTTCTCCAAATGCTCCTTGAAGCCCTACTGTTGCTTCCTTTTTTTCTCTTCTTCAAACCCTGCTCCAAGTTCTTGCTCCCTTTTTTGCTCTTTAAAATTAAAATGAAATAAATGAGAGAATGCACATAGAAGTGTTGCTTTAGTCATTTTAGGGTTGCATAGAAGTGTGGGGGCCACTGTTGCAAAAAAATGCAAAAAAAAAACAAGTTTGGGCATTCACTTTTTGGTTGTTGCCGCTAGGGACGGTTGTCCATCCCCGGTACGGTCAGGGACATCGGATGATCAATCGTTCTGATCCTTGCTTTGATCATTTCCACGTTTTGGAAATGTTCCCTGGATTTTTGGCATGTCCGGGGACAGCTTGGAAACGTTTATGGCTGCCCCCTCGTCCCCGAAACCATTCCCATTTCCGAAATGCATGGATTTCTGGTGGGAACATGTCCCCAGGTAACACTATTTTAAACTCATCCAACATTATTTTAATCTCTTAAGGGAGATTTTTGGAGTATGAGTCAATTAATTTTTTAATAGTTATTTTATTTATTAAATATTAGCTATGTTACCTCGAGTTTCTGGGATGGGGGGACAGGGGGACAGGGAAATAGGTTTCCGGGACATTTTTTTGTCGGAGCAGGGGACTACAGGGGACAACTATATATATGTATGTGGAAATCTGAATTTTCAAATATATTCATGAATTTCAGAATTACATAACATTGTAACATTCATCATAGCAACATAATTATCAAGGTCATTCATCAAATCATCATAGAACATAGCATCAAATTGAATCATCATAGAATAGGAACATAGGATGACATCAAATGAATCAAATGAGAGTTCAAATTTCAATTTCATATGTTCATAGATATAATTTCAATTTCAATTTCATACATTCATAGATATGATTTAAACTGACACAGTGATTAAAACTGTAAACTATGATCTTAAAACCATTGATTAATGATTTAATGGTTTTGTTAACCATTGACTATCACTGACAAATTGATGATCAATGGTTAACAAAACCATTGAATCATTAATCAATGAATATTTTAAATTTTTTACCTCTAAGAATGACTGTTGAAGCCTGAAAGTGAAAATGAGCTGAGAAATTTCTTATTTCTTTGCAAGTGCAAATCCTCTCATGCGAGCTGTGCAACCGCAACTTCCTTCTTTCCTTCCAGACATAGCAACAAAGGGGCAAAAGCAGCTTCAAACTCCTGTGATTTCTCAGCTGCAAACCAGTGTGCAACGATGCATGTAGAGGGCAAGAGATTTCAATGTTTTGAAAGCTAAAACTTTATAAGTTATAACTTATAAGTTACAGACTTAAAATATATTACTATTAGGGTTGCATTACGTGGGGTCTGCAAAATTATAAAAAAAATTGCAAATTATTATAAACAGTCATCGTAAACTCTAATCCGTCCCCGGGACGACTTTGTCATTCCCAACCGTCTGGAGGACGGTCAACGCTACCAGGAAATGGTCAACGACATTTGGAGTTTCAGAAACAGTTTCCGATTTTGTTGACTGATCAGGGGCGACTTGGAAATGTCCCCGACCGTCCCCCCATCCCCGAAACGGTTTTCGTTTGCGAAACTTGGCCATTAGAGGTGGAATCATGTTTTTCAGTAACATAGAATATTAGTCAGATGTGAGTTTATTTTAATAGTAGCCACATATGAATGTATGAAATTCTTGTATTTGTTTTGCTAAGTTATCTATTCGGGTTCAGGTTTGAAGGTTTGGTTTGTGGTTTTAGTCAAATTTTTTTGGGGTTAGGTTCGATGGTGGTGTGTCCATACAATGTTTTTAAAAAATAATAAATGTGTACATATTTGCAGCAGTAATTTAAGTTCAAAATACACCACCATATTAATAGTCAAATATTTGTCAAAATCAAATGTCATGATGTATTTTGAAATAAAATAATAATAATGTCAAGTGTCTACAATCAGCCATCATTTATCAGATGTCATATAGGTCATAAAAAATATACATCATTTATATTAGATGATCTATGTTGTGTCATTGACATTGGCACTGGCACTGGCACTACTACTAGCACTACCGTCAGCCCTAGCTTTCTCAAGCTCTCTAGGTGACTCATAGTCATCATCAACATCAAGTGCAGCAAAGTGGGCAGTGGAAGCATCCATGTCTATACTCTTAGGCTTGATATCCCACTTCTTTGTCTCCCGTTCTTTGTAGCCACTTTGCTGTACAAAAACTATGTCTTGTGGCTTTTTTGATTGTAGTCTATTGCGTTTTATCGAATGGATAGAATATGTGCTCCAAATTCCCTTAGATGTAGATTAAATGGCAATCTATTAAGGCAAAATTCTAGAGTTAAGATTTACAAAATAAAAAAATTTAAATTATAAAATCAAAATATAATTTAAAAAAAAAGTAAAACTTACTTGCGATGAAGTTTTGATCACAAGAGGTTGTAGGTGAGTGTATGTTACGCCATGGAAGTACCACCAAGTTCTAGCTATGAGCATTGGCCATATACTTATCCCAAAGAGCGTCAAGACCACATTCATTGGAGGATGCAAATCCCATGAACTCAGCCCTCACTGCATCTCACATATCATGATCAACGGAGAGTCTACAAAGTGTTGACTTGTGCCCTTGAGCAACTTCAAGTTTTCTATATGGGCAACTCTTGTCGCAACAGAATGGAGTTGAGAACTGTAATATTTGGGTCTCAATACAAAGGCAAAGAGAGGCAACATAGTTGTCATTTTGTTCCATCTCTACAATGATTTGGTGTAGTTCTTTGAAGAATTTTTTTTCAGGATCTTGTTCTTTTGCATTTATGATGATTTTCATCTTCTTAATCACTGTGTCAATGCAATCATATATCTCACCCAAACAAGGCTTATCCATGTTGGTATAACGGATCGTGCTATATATGGGCTTAGTGAAACTGAGGAGATACTCAACGCGATCCCATCAAATGTCATATAAGATCACTTGCTTAACCTTTATTGCCCTTGTAGTATTAGATTGCCTCCGTATGGACCAATTTGGGCTAATTATCAAGTTAGAAAGTGACAAGGTCTTAATAAGTTGTCTTATCACAATGTGTTGGACGCAAAACAGGTCTCAACACCTTGTTTGAAAATCAAAATAAAAATAATATAAATTTAAACAAAATTAAAAAAGTTCACTAGACTGAAACATATTTATTATTTAACTTACCTTCAACAACTCCAATCTCAAGAATGTTCTAAATATGTTGTGTGACATATGGTGCTTGGTGACAAACGTTTGTATATCTTTGGCCTCAACATACACTTGTTTGATCCAATCAATTTTGGTGCTACTTTTTTTGTCGCATTAGGTGGAGGGAATGGACAACACAAGGTGTCCAAAAAATGTAAGTAGTGTTCCTCAATAAATAACACAACTCTACAATGTTTGGCATTGTTTGTTATAACTTGCACAATATTTCTAGGGCCCACTTCCTCTATAGCTTGTCAAAGAATGCTTGCAATAAATGTACCATCCTTCACCTCTCCTTCACTATCCAACGCTCTAAAAAATTTAGCCCCTTAGGGGATATTGCAATAACTTTGATCTCTGGCCGATGGTTTGCATCTTTCCATCATCCGAAATGATGGACACCTTTGTGTGGATTCATTAATCCCTTATGGGCTTCAAGGAGCCCTCTACAAATTTCACTTCTCTATCCAATAGGGTGCTATGCACATTTTCAACGCTTGGGCCCTTGTACCCTTTTGAGCCTCATTAATTGATTTCACCATTTTTAACAATCTTTCTAGACTTGTTATGAAATGCCTTTTCTACTCTTCCCTTTGTTCTCTTATGTGTAGAAGCCATAGGTTCCTTTGATATGGACAAAAGTGGATGGCTCTTTGTAGGTTCCTTTGGAGGGGCCTTATCCCTCTTGATCCTTTTTTTTAGCAAAGGATGATTTTGATTTGATTTAGACCTTGATACTTGATCTTCCTTTTCTTGGTCGTCAATATATGCAAAGACTATATTTATATATTTATGGTTAGACTTATTTTTATTGATTATCATTTTTGTATCTTTTTGATGTGGATGAACCAAATCAAACCTAACCTCTGTTTTTTTTACTGTTGGATCCACAAACCCAAACCAGGATCCGAACCAGAACTAGCAACTTAGGCCTTATGCTATAGGTTTGAGTAAAGTTTATAATCTTATTTTTACACTTTTTATTCTTGTAAATAATTGTTAAAAATGATTTTATGTTTGCTTTGCTTTCTAAAGAACTATCCTCCAATTTTTTTTTGTATTGAATATGCAGTTTATTGTTAATTGGTGTCATATGAAGCATCTATTCTAACACGGGACTGCATTTTTATGATGTGGACCTTTATAACACATCAAATTATAAAATAGGTTAGTGTTCTACATAAAATTTCAAGGTTCATGCAGAACCTGGAATCTCTATAAGAAACCTTAGCTCAATAAATCAGTATATTGTTCTTGGTGGTCTATTCCTATCTGATAAAGTTGTAACAAACGTATCCCTCTAGAAAATGGTATATATTATAGTATGTTATTTGTATAAACAAGACTGTTTTGTGAACTATTAATGAGTCATTTGGAATAACATTAAAACATTTGATTGCTTTTAACTTTCCAATTTTATAATAGCATTTGAATGTGGTTATAGGAAGCTTGCTGACAAAGTAGCGGAAGCTGGATATTTCGTGGTTGTTCCAGACTTTTTTTATGGGGACCCATATGTCCCAGACCGTGTTACCCTTCAAGATTGGATCAAGAATCATGGGCCAGTAATGCTTCTTAATGGATATTATTTTATATGAAAAGACAGATTTTAGCATTTGAAACATGTTTGCATTGTTTCAGTTTCAAGTGAATTAGTTGAAAATTTGTTTGCTGCGTTGCTACTTGAATTATATAATATTATCACTACTTTTTTGTGCCAATGCCAAAGTATTGGAAGATAATGTTGATTAGCATTGTATGCACTGCTTTAGGAGAAAGGATTTGAGGACGCTGTAAAAGTTATCGATGTTTTGAAGAGCAGGGGCATAACTAGTATTGGAGCAGCTGGCTTTTGCTGGGGAGGTGAGAATTTTTTTGTGAATGGTTCACAGGAATGATAGACTTATTTTCAACTTCTGACCATGCCATGTTTCAAGGTGTATTGTATTTGTGTTGATATCTTAAATAGAATTAATGCTATCAAGTGATGTAGTGTGTTAAAAAAGTTGCAGATGTTGCTATAAGCCTAGTTATCACCAAAGAGCTTAATTGTCTACTGCATTTATTGTTACAGCCAAGGTGGTAGTGCAGCTAGCCAAAGGGGTGGATATAAAGGCAGGAGTGTTCCTGCATCCATCTTTTGTTACTGTTGATGATATTAAAGGTGAGAATGTAAAGCTTATTTTAAAGTTCCTTGCGAGTCAATGTTAACCTAATATTTTTGGCAATCTGCTGTATGGTAGTTTATTTTATGGCTGTTTTGGGTGTTTCTATAACTTCAAACTTTTAACATTATTTAAATTTGCATTTACATTCCATTCTTAACTTTAGATGATGGATGCACATATAATTGTTTTCTTGTTTCCACCAGCGGTTATAGTGCCAATAGCAATTTTGGGAGCAGAAATCGACAGGATGTCACCACCTGAACTTTTAAAGCAATTTGAAGTTATTTTGTCTGAAAAAGCAGAGGTACATTCTTCCATTTTGGTTTCACCTTTTTTGCAACTTTTTTCTTGTTAAGTACATAATAAGTCAGTTAAAACTAGTTGTGGAATTTACTCTTTCTAATAATGTTGATTGTGCAAAATAACTAAGTAGCACTGCAGAAGTTACTTAAATGTTGATGCTTATTAAAACAAAGGTCTTGAAATATTGTTTTGTGGCAATGTGTAAAGTTGCTCAAGCAACTATGCCATATGATGTACTTGTCCATTATTGTATTTGTTAATAGGCTTGAATTCTACATAACTGGCAAATTAATTGAAGCTCATTTTAATAAAGGACTAGTGTAGAAAATAAAGATCTGGTTGGAAAAAGACTAAAGTTTATTTGGGTATAGGCCATGGGAGATGGTCGCAAAAGTTCCTAAAAATGTTGATGTTCAATCAATAAAAATGTTATGGTAAATTGATGTTGTATTAAATAGAGGAGATGAAAGCTCCTTATATAGATTTACAAAGACGATGTTTCTCAAAGAAACAATCGTGAACTAAAGACGAAAATAGAAACTACCTAATAAACTAAAGACTAACTAAGATGACCTTTAAAGAGACATTACAATATTCTAACACCCTCCTTTAATGGTCATCGTCTAACTACGCTGCAGTAGATTGTACATGTCTCGTGGTTATAAATTCTTCAGAACATTCTGCTGTTGTTGAGACCCTCCTTGGATCTGCAGAATGTCAATGACCAAGAGTAGCCAAAATCCATCCAGAAAAAATAGAGAAGGCTGCCCCCTTCTTTAGAATGTTCTGCAACTAGAGACAAGAGCTTGCCACTAAGTCTGCCGCTAACCCTCCCAGAATCTGCAAAACTTATGAACATAAATCATCACAAAACGCCTTACTTGATGTTGTATAACAGAGTTGTCCCTCCCTGTAGCTAGAGACACACACTGAGAACAATTGCCACGATTTTGAGGAAAAATCGGCAAACACTCCAAATTTTTGTTGAAGAGCATTACGTCCCAAAACATATTGCAAAATGTCACGACTTTTGAGAAAAACATCGCCAAACCCAAAATTACAAATCATAGTTTTTTTGTTGGAAAAAGCGGTAAAAAAACCAACAAAGGAATCCCACGCAACTTTGCAAATTACAGAATCAGAAATTTTCAAAGGGAAAATATTATGAAAACCCATTAAATTTTTTTTGAGGAAAAAATTATGAAAACCCATCAAAAATTATTTAAGAGAGAAAATTATGAAAACCCATCAAAATTTTTTGAAGGGAAAAAGTTATGAAAACCCATCAGTGAAACCTTTATGCTTCATGCGGCAAAACACGAGACTTCGTGTGCCAAACAACATATGCAAGCAACATGCAAGTACATGCAACAAACATGCAACCCTCGAAAATCAGACACTTGCTCAAACTAGGAAATCACGTGATAAAAACCCTTGACAAGGCTCACGATTTTCAGCAAAAATCTTTGAAGACGAACCACAAATTTTTCATAAAATATCTCCAACGATTTTTATTTTTAAAAAATCGATAAACAAATTTCTGGAAAAAAATTTCAGATCAGAAGAGGCTCAAATTTTTCATAAAAAAATTGTCAAATTTTATGAAATCATATCTACTCGCTCTGATACCATGTCATGGTAAATCGATGTTGTATTAAACAGAGGAGATGAAAGCTCCTTATATAGATTTTTGCAGACAACGTTTCTAAAAGAAACAATTGTGAACTAAAGACGAAAATAGAAATTACCCAATAAACTAAAGACTAACTAAAATGACCATTAAAGAGAGATTACAATATTTTAATAAAAAAGGTACTAAAAAGCTGTTTGAAAGTTAACTATTATGTCACTCAATTAGACATCCCATAAATGGACAAAGTAGTCTATAGGCTTTTGAACAAACCAAGGTTCATTTATGAGAATGCAGTTTCATGTTCAAAAGGTGGAGAGACACAATTGTTGGAGCTGATCTTTATTTGAATTTTGTAGCCACTAATTGCTCTAGGATTATTTTCTTCTTGTTTAAAATTGTGTGATTATATCAAGGGATTGAGTGGTGTAAATAAATGATCAAGATCGATAGTAAATGGATCACATTGACAAACTTTTCTCGTAATAAAATATATTGTTGTGCATTTATTTTGTTGTGTGTTTTATTTTTGGAGGTGTTTGTTTTTTGAAAGAATTTTTATTGGGGATGGGATATAATTTCAGTGGAGCACAAAAGTGAAAATTTGGAAAATTTATAGTTCTAGAAAAATTAAGAAAAATGATCATATTACCAAAAAACTAAATTTGGTTGGAAAAATAAATTATTTATGAGATTTTTGAATAATAGTGATGAGTGGGAAGTCTTTTAAGAGCGTTGTTGCTCTTTAGCATGGTAATGGAGATGATTTTGTTTGGTTATCAAATGTCTATCTAGTGGCAACTTTTGTGTGGCTATGTGGGTGGTTTCTGTTAATTCAATACTATTATGCTGGTTATAGTCATTGCAATTTCCCTATGCAAGCCAAATGCATGAACCATAGTCTGAGTAGTACATTCAAATATGTACAAATATAAGTTATTTAGGCTAGGATTGCAACAATAAAAAGCAATAAAAGCATAACCTACCATGTTGGCAATTGAATTGAGTCTTCTTCATATAGAGAAGCTCAATTCCTTTATAAACTAGACCAAACTTGAGGACCGCATCCTTAAAATGCTTCTATTAGTATTTTACTCTTAGTAAATTCCATTACCTTTGCCCTTCAAAAGCTTCTAACAGAGCATTGACAAAATCAATTTTTAACACATCCTTAACATCTCTTGAAATTGTTCCCATGCTCAATCCCTCCATCCATTAGTTGAATTTTACTTGCATTAATCTATTTCTTATATTGTGGTTATGCTAAGTTCTGGTAGGTTTTGGCATACTATAGTTTCTATTCACCTAATTGATCCTTTGACTCCCTACAAATTTGTTGCTTCGCTAATAGTTCCTATCTAAGTAGTCGATCTTGGTTCTGGTTCGGGTTTGGATTTCGAGATTTGGCAATATTTTTTGGGCGGGTTCCTGCATCGCTAGTATATATATAGACATTTTCAATATATATATATACATACATATATACATATGTATATGTATATATATATATATGTATATGTATGTATGTGTTTGCCCTCAGGGGTAAACTGGAATTAACAGAGACATACACAAAGCAAAGTATTTAATAGAGAATGTATAACAGTATTATCATTATTGATTCATACATCAAGCACAAAGGTATTCCAACATAATAATCCCCCTCCCTTACGGAAAGGAGAATGTATACATATAGTGTCCGAAGGGATGCGAGGCGAACCGCCGCATCCGTGTAACTCCTTCGGACCGATCAACTGTCTAACTACCCATTTCCTGGACAACATCATCCCCCCAAAAGAAAAGTCGTCTCCGGATGACAACAACAGAATGTTCGAGACGGGAACAAAAAAAAAAAAAAAAGGAATGATGGACAATTGCAGACAAGAACCAAAACATGCTGCTCAGTTTCAACCTCTACCAAATGCTGCAAATGTGCTGCTCAAATGATACTGCCTCCGTAGCCAATCTGTCCTTAATAGCCATACTGCCTTCTCCACACCCAACTACTGGGTACCCTGAGCCAAGTCTTGCTCTGCTGCCTCCAACCTGGTGGTTAGCTCCGCCCGAGCTCTCTGTGCATCCACCATGGCAGCCTCATGTCTAGCCAAGACATACTCTGAGTGCCTCAAAGTGTAGTACCCGTCTACCTCTCTCGCCACCACTGGCGCACAGACAATCCATGCCTGCAGCATCTCTGGGTCTCATCTGCTCAACTCTGTGTGTTCACAACCTCCAGATCTGTCTCCCTCAGCGGCTTATGGCTTCCCCTCCAACGCTTAGCTTCAGACTTCTTTCTCACTGTGCGGAACAAATCCAATGCTTACCTTGTCGGCGCTGGTACCCCAAACTCTAGGTTGTAGCGTGCCTCGAAAATAAAATGGGGGTTTGGGGGCAATGCCCCCAGCGGGGTCGAGGGGCAGCGATTTAGCACCTTCAAACCTTCAAACCAATTTAACACCTTCAAACCCACACAAAAGTCCATGGCGCACACCTTTTTCATGATTTTCGTCCGATGCCCTCTCTCCTCTGCCAACTGCTTTATGGTGCCTGTATGAATGGCCAATAACTATATTTTCTTCCTTCCGTGCCATATGCTATTCACTGTTTTTTTTCCTCCCACGTACTCCAGTCCGTACTGCCTTAGCGTGCGGGTGTTGTTTTTATTACTTGTCGTACGGTATACTTAACATTCCCGTGCTTTTTTTCCCTTCCGTTTGCCTTTCCTCCCGTCCGTACGGTGTTGTACGACATAATGTCGTACGTTCACTTTTTGTCTTTCCCTCCAAGTTTTCGCGGCCGTACGGTCTTCTGCCGTACGGTTATCTTCTGCCGTTGTTTTCCCTCGCCGGTCGTACGATATTCCCCTCTGAGGCTTACACGGCCGTACAACCTTCCTTTTATGCTTTGTATTTTCCTTTGCCGGCCGTGTGACATCAGGCTGTATGGAACAATACGGTCTTTTCCCCCCTTTTCACAACTTTTTTGTCCGTACGGCCGTACGACATTAGACCATACAAACTCTTATTTAAAATTTTTTAGCACTTTCATCCGTATGGTGCCAATTTTTTTCTTGTTGCAAATTTTTCGTCAGTACGGTATCAGTCCGTACGGATTGCCTTTTCCTTGTTTTTAAATTTTTTTTTTTTTTACATAAGTGTTTCAGATTCTTGACAGGCCCGACGGTTTGTTTCTTGCTCCCGTTCATGATATATTTCAGCTTCGACTCGTTGACTGCGTCTGGAACCGCCTGGCCATCGCGTGTCCATAACTTCACTGCCCCATTCGCGGCAACTTCCCGAATTTTATATGGGCCTAGCCACTTTGCTTTGAATTTGCCAGGTTTTATTTCATTTCGCCCATTAAACTTCAATACCAATTGACCTGGCGTGAACTGTGTCCGCTTCATCGCCCACTATGCCAACAATCGTTTCTCTTCGAGTTTGTTCTCAATGGCTATCCTTAGATTTGGTACCATAAATTCAACAAGAACCATGGTCTCTCGCCTGTAAATTAGGAGAATAAAGATTTTGAAGGCTGCGGCCACGGGGTTCCAACCGTCGCCGACATGAGCGTCGTCACGGAGGTTTTTCCCTTTTGATTTTACCTCCTGGTATTTGATGGGTTCTTACTTCCTAAACTGGTGTGCGGGGGTGGCTTCCTCTTCCCTAATGCTTAGCATGTTACAAGATGGTGTAAAGAACTTGTAATCTTCCATTTGCCAATGAAAGAGGCCATTCATTGAATCTCCATCATCCCCAAAACATTCTTCCAACTCCAACATTCCTTCGTCATTGGGCTCCATTCTTCTTTGCCCTCCGTCTTCTCCCAAGTGCTCTCCTT
>MU222826.1:0-19018 GCA_018584345.1 Thuja plicata
TGCTATTTTATAAGCATCAGTAAGAGTTCTAGGGTTTTTATCTCTTAGAGCATATCCCATCTTGGAATCAAAGGCATTTAAATAAGTTGCTAGACATACCTCTTCATCTAGTTTTATCTTCTAAAATAGTTTATGCATAGCTCTTTTAAACCTTGTGTTAAACTCAATAACCTCTTCATTGTAATTTTTCTTGATATTATTGAACTCATTCAATAGAAAGACTTTAGTTGTTTTTTCTCCATATTGATCTTTAAATAATTCAATCAACTCATCCATGGAAACAACAGATCCATTAGTAAGGCTCCTGAACCATTCTCTTGCATCTTCTACTAGGGACTGAACAAATAATTTCATCAATACATCCTCATGGGTGATATTCAAGTCGTCAACAAAATCAATGAATTTCCTTAAATGTGTTTCACAAGAAATAACATTATTTCCTGCAAACTTTGGGAGCTTTTCTCCTATGTCACCTACATCTTTAGGAAAAGCATTTGGGTATCCAGGGATACCAACAAAATCAAATTGTTTGTACCATTCAGTGTGCAGTGGCTTCCTCTGAAAACTATCATCCTCCTTGGAAGTAGTAGCTTTTGTTTTAGAAGCTATAACATTCTCTGGCCCAGTATGAGAATATTTTGAAGATTGTAAAAAATCTATCTTTTTCTTCATTTCAATTGTTGCAGCTTCCATTTGTGCCTTTTCTAACATTTTTTCCATAGTTTCTTTTTCAATTCTTAGTTTTTCTAAGTCAATTTCTAACTTAGACATTTTCTCTACCAAAGGCTTTTGAAATTTAGGTTCTTGATCTCTATGTTCATTCATCTTTTGTTTTCCTTTATTCATTTGCAAAGTAGAAACCTTGTGAGTGAATGGTATTTCTTGGTCCTTCTGAGACCTCTTTGTATCTTTCATAGTTTGGTGTTTTGAAGATCTCTTCCTATTATTATCAAGACCCTTATGATCATTTTTGTTCTTTCTCATTTCTCTCTCCTTTTTCATTTGTTGAACTAAGGTGAGCTATTTCAAAATGAACTTCTCTCCATTTGATAGCATATCAGAAGGAGCATATTCTGAATCTGAACTAGGTGTAGTGATCTCTTCTCTCTCATTTGAAGTAGAAGTAACTGTGGGTGTTTCTAGTACTCTTTCAGCAGCCTCTTCATATTTCAAAGTATTTCCATCATGAGAACGCTGATTGATATTTTTATCCCTCTTGATATTTCCCTCTTTATCTCTTAGAGGAGTTTCATCCATACTAACTTGATTCCTCTTTTTCCTCCAAGACACTCCTATTCTTGAGGATGATGGAAGTCCCTCCTGTAATACCCTTTCCAGATCAGTCTTACCCTTGATCTAGTATTCATTCTGAAAGACATTTATTAATCTTTGCACCAATCTCAGAGATTTTCCTTTAGATTCGCCACCCAATAACTTGGGATAAATACTTATCAAAGGGTATCTTGACAACCACTATTGGTATAACTCAAAAAATTTTAAAAGTTTGAAACACCAAAGATTTCTGGAAACTTCAAGAAATGTGAAAACTTCAAGAAATCCCCAGTAGAGTCGCCAATTTGTTAGGGATTTTTCTTGTATGAATCACAGTACTTGAAACAACTATTTGAACACTATGCCTTCTAATACTAATTTATAGACAAGAAATGCCTAATTTCTAAGGATTGGATAAGGTCCTTCTTAATTTTTGAGCTCCACATATGCTCAGGCGGGTTTTACCTCTTTATGATTGTTGTTTACACAGTATGTATTAATGTGGACATTGATTTTCTATTAAGAGTTATTGAGCCAACTTATGAAACATTCTGCATATGATCAAGCATAACCAAATGAAAAAATTAACCATATAAATAATGATTGTAAATATAGCATAAATTAGTGATACAAGGACTTTCATCCTTCTTCCTTTTACTATAGGAGGTATAACCTAATGATCCACTCTTCAAGGGATCACCACAATGAACCCTGTCTTGGTGACAAGAATCCTTAATGAGTTCAGCTCGTTTGGTTTTAGTAACAAAAGTATGTATGATTGAAATAATTTTGAAAGTTTTATAGGTTTGGATGATGATAGATTATTAGACTAAAACCTAGATCAGTGCCTATTTATTGGGTAACAGAGTCAATAAGCTCGAGTTCCACAGAAACAAAATACTGTATGTTGCCTTACAACCTACATGAAATTCAAATAAACTGCCTTAAAATTTATCTAATCACCTCTAAAATACTGTATCAAATCTCTAAATACTGCTATGCTCCTTGAAATTATCCACAAAACTTAGTTCTTTGCATGAAAGAAACTTGTGAACAGATAAATAGTTACCTTGTAACCAAAATACTTCAGACTGCCTTGCAAGCTTAAGCATAAAAAAGAATGCACAGGAAGTAAAGAGACAACAATAGAGAAGAGTAAACTTGCACTGTATTTTATTTATATGATCCTGCTTTCATACATGAAAAAGCTTTGAAGCTTGAAAAACACAGACACTAATCCAGAAGATCTAAATTTTGCATTATATTTCATCCTCTTTTTACAATTACAACTTTTTTACTATATATAGGTTCCTTACCATCTTGGAATCCTTATCAAAAGGATGCTACAAGCTTCATATGGTCTCAAAAAACCTAACCCTAAAAACTACAAAAAATACAAAAGAGGAGAAAGAAGAAGCGGTGGAAAGACAAAGTCAAGCGATGAAATCTGATATTTCTTGTTCTTCTCTTTATTTGGTGCCTTTACTTTGACAATATCCATGGTAGCTGGTATCATTTATGTTGAGCTTAGATGACCATGCTTGTATGCTCACCTACTTTTCTTTAACAATAACTGACTTCTTCATACTCAAAAGTGAGGTGGCGAGTATTCACCTTTATTCATCATCCAAAATTTCTTCCTTCACTACAGGCTTCTTTTTCTTGGGCCTAGTGATCAGTTCCCATGTTGTCACTTCATCATCTGAGGGCCACTTGAAGTCCTGAGTAGCCTGCACTTGTTCCTTTTGCCTCTCCCATCTCACATCAGTGATGTACTTAACATCAACTAAAAACTTATTGAAGTCAGTTTCTGCCTTGAATGCCTCATCTAAAATCTTATTAAATCCCTCGATGTCTAAATCTGATCCCAAAATAAATGCCTCATCAGTAGGCATTTTGCTATCAAACTCATTCCTCTAGGCATCTAAAGTCTTTACCTGATCATCTTCTCCTCTTAGGGAAGGAATAAACCTATTGAAATCTGCAGCAAAAAGGCTCAATTTAACCTCTATTTGATTCAATTTGCCTTTGAAAAATGACAGAGCAACATTGACCTTTTTGATCTCATCTTCTATTTCTGTTACTATCTTTGGAAAAATCTGATCTTAGGGTTTGCAAAGATGCAATATTTTCAAACAATTGCACCCTGGTAGACCACTTGGTGAAATAGGGATTCAAAATAGCAAGATACCCCATTACCTCTGTATGCAAATCTGGCAACTTGTTATAAGCATTAAGTATAACATCAGTCTTATCTTTCAAGACTTCAATTCTATGTTGCAAGATACCTCTCAATGCTTTCAAAGCAATTGCATTTCCTTTCTCTTCATCATATTTTTATCAACCACCTCTTCTGATCTAGCTTTATCTTCTATCTACAAGGGTTGTGGTTGTACAGGCACATACATCACCTTAGGATTTTCTTCTAATTCTTTTAGTAACTTTTCAATCACCTGAGCTTGCAGATGTATCTTGATCTGGCATATTTCTCTGTCTTTGGCCAATGCACTGGTCTCCTCTATCAACATGATACAGTTGTCAGACAACTATTTTGTCTTGTCCTCATTCAAGTGTGCCCAATGTTTCATGATCTAGAATATTTCCAAATCCCCTGTATTTTGCATTGTCTATACCATTTTATTACTGACCATATTCTCTTGAATATTCACCAGTTGAGGCTTTTGATCCTTGGGGAAAAGGTTCCGCATTGCAAAGGGTTGAGATTTTGGGCTATACCCAAAACCTTTAATCATGTCCCCTATTTGCATTTCACTTGACATCTTCAAATATGGCTACTTTCGTATTTGATCAATTATGAATGTAGAAGCCAAATCCCAACCCTCAGCAAATAATATGCCACTATCCAATACCATTTTTCTAGCTTCATCAGGTGAAATGTCTTCACTGTTTGGGTCATATGATTGTAGGGCCACTAGGGCCTCATTTGTTAATATCTCTTTCCCCTCAACAGTTAATTCAACTTTGATTTGCTCCTTCTTATACCACCTTAAGAAGTCTTTAAACTCCTCACTCTTGATGAAATTATCATCATTCAGAAACTGTTGTTGATGTATTATTCTTTCATCAACACAGGCCTTAAGGGGTAATTCAACCTTTTCCTCCATATCATGTTGCTTTTTCTTCCCTTTCCTAATCAATTTCCTCAGGTTATAATCATATAACCTATTTCTAGGCACTAAGGCACTTGCTTTATCCTTTTTCTTTTCTTTCTTTTCAATTGAAGGCTGGCCTATTTCAACCTTTTGCCTTTTAGCTAAAGGCTCTTCTATATCATCTAGTTGTGTGGCCTCTCTTAAATCAACAACATGGCCCTTTGTTCCTTGCAGCTGTGGTATCTCAACAACATCTTGCTGGGGTTGAACATATCTAGTAGGATGAGCATAGTCACTGTCACTACTGCTATCATATTTAGACTCTGAATGGTCTGGCTCTTGAGCACCTTTCTTTTCAAGGAAATTTTCCAATTGTTTAGTAAGAACATAATAATTATCTATCATGGCCTTAATTTTGTCAAAATATGGGAGATCAGGGTAAAAACCCCCAAAGGATAACCCATTTCTTTTAATTTGCCTTTCAAGGTTCAGCAGCTTCTGAATCCTTGTTCTTCTTGTCTTAGTTTCATCTTCATCTAGAATGTTCCTTGTTGCATCTTCCTCAATACATTCACAATGGACATTTGTATTGGGAATTGTAGTAGTGTACATTTTTCTTACTCCTGCCATGAAGCCTTGAGGATCTATATATCTAGATGGGGCTGTCCCCATTCTGCAACTTTCTATCCACTAGGTGACTGAATCAATTGCACCTTTGCCAAATGTAAAATCTGAAATCCTGAACTGTCTAGGGGTTATGGTCCGCTTTCTATGTGATGCAAAGTGCTCATTATCTATTAACAACATCTTTCAAACAAATTCCATGGTAGAAACTCTTGCAGGCACATGGTAAGGCAAGATATGAGGTGGATGTATACATCCATATACCCTAATTATGGTATAGCTCTCCTCTAAGAATAAATCTCCCCAATTGTGGTCTCCCTCCCATTTGTCCAAGTATTCATTTGGCCTCAGCAGTTGCATAATCTTAATGGGGATCATTGTCCTGTTGATGCCTAGACTCTGTATTATTGGATACACAATCCAATTTTGAAATGCGTAGTAGTCACAATCCCTAGATGTATAATTCCAACTTTTTACCCAGTATTGGATAGGATTGGGTCCATCCTTATAAAATTTCTAAGGAGTCAAATTATTTACATCCATAATCACAAAATTATAATTCAATAGGAGATGCATGAGGATGGAATAGTGTAAGAACTTGGGTTCTTTCCCCTTTGGATCTGCCATTTTCTTTTTAGTTGCTATGAATCCCTCATGCATTTTGTCAATGATATACTGTATATAATCATAGCTAGTGCTAGAATGCACTTCCTACAAATCTAGCACCATCATTAGTATCCCTGCATTAATCTTATCTTCTTCCCCATCTATCCCTAGCACTCTACATAGGGCATAGGCAATGTACGTAATATAGAAGTGCAAGTCCTTAAAGTAGTAAGGGCTTGTCCTAGACATAGGACCAAGATGATTTCTCACTTCCTTGAACATATGTCTCTGCAATGTTTCCCTAGCAATACCAGGCTTCAAATTATACCTCGCCTCTTGTTTAGTCATGTCAATCCTGGTAGACATAGTACTATACAAACCAAAAGCTTAAATGAATTTCTATTTAGGATGAGCAGGGTGGTGCCATCATTCCTCTTAATTGTTTTAGACAATACATCGTAATGACTGGTGAGGCCTAAGAACAAATCTACATCTATGTAGACATCAGGAACAATCAATCTGGCTAAACCACAGGTCCAAGGGTTTGAAATTGGAATAGGTTTATCAGAATTGTTTAAGAAGTAATTAAAAAGGGAAAAACCTGTTGTGCTCAGAGTCTTAGCATCTCTGATGTCACAGTAGTCATCTTTAAGAAAATTAGCATCTTCCCTTCTATTCTGAGTCAAACCTGGTAGAAATATGAGGAATTTGTCAGAATAATTCCGCTTCCCCTTGGACTCTTCACTTGCATCCTCACTTCTCCCGCTGGTAGAAGCCACACTAACCGCTTTGCTCATGTTTTCTATGTCTGAATCCCTTCTTATTTTTTGATATTGAAACAAATCTATTTCCAAGACTCAGCTCACTTCTCTGTGCACAATTCATAGAATTTCAAAGCCTCTTGATCACTTGAATAGTCTGTAACTTTTCTTGTTTTTTCTCTCTTCTCCGAATACTTAGCAATTCTTAGCTCTGAAATTTTGAAAGCAAGGTAAGTTAAAATGAACCCTGAATTAGCTGTTTATGGTAATTGTTGGAGGTACACGGCTCATTATTTTGAAAATCATCAATTCATGTCTTCAATTCAGCATGTTGTGAATTAATTGAAAACCTAGCCGTAGCCCTTGAGTGTGACAGGAAATCAAATTCATATATGTGCAAAACTTTATAAAATTCAAATGTGATGACATGCTTCACTGTGATTGGCTCTCTGTCATACATCTCAGCTAGCCTTTTTGAAATAGTAATCAATATCCAAGCTTATCATTGGATTTTGAATAATTCATGTTCTCATGTCGGACACTGCCGCCTTTTCTTATGATTTCATATTAAGCGACTACGCGATTGTGTATGATCTCTTTGTCGCTGACCCAAATCTTTAACCCCTGATTCTTCTAGAGACTTAGCGACTATGAATCTTTCTATCATAGTTAACCATAGTTTACTTCTGGTGATCACGCGACTATGTAAATCAAAGTTTCTACATGAAAAGTTGAACTCATGTTTTATTTGGAGACCCCGTGACTGACCGTTACTCTTAACTTTCACAGTTATCTCCATGTTGCTGGATGCTTACTTTTCTTTATGAGCCCCCATGACTTCCTTTAGTCACTTAATTGCTGAATGCCAATGTAAAGTGACTTATTCTTAAGAGACAACGCGACAATCACTTTACCCTTCATTTCATCCGGCGAGTACACGACATACCTTTATCTCTGAGTCATGAGTACTTTTTCCTTTGGGACATTTTACTTAGAAACTTTGCGACCATTGTAGGATCTTTGAATCATTGCATCTAATGACTTTCATTGAATCGATAAGTAATATGACATAACCTTAATTCTTCTGGAGACTTCGCGACAACATAGACTTTTACACTTAGTCTCTTAGTCGCTGAACATTATTTTTTCATTTGGAGACCACGCGACAAGCTTTTCAGTCACTCAGCCTTTGGACATGTGTCTCATTTATTACTCATCTGTACATTGCTGAAAGGAAAGCTGACTCAGCTTCTAATCTAGTGACAACTCGACTGTTATTTTATCTCAAACTATATATGGTTAGTCACGAAGTCTCCACCCTTTTCACTTAACCACCATTTTATTTAGAGACTAGGCGACTAGAATTTTTACTGATTTCTTAACTGTGGGCCAATCTAGTGACAATGCAACATGAAGAAATCACCAAGTCTCGTGAAAAATGACTAACTGCTAATCCTTTCTCGTGACATCATGACTTATCTATGGGCCCTATCACATATTACTGATCTGTCTCCTTATGTAGTGACTCCGCAACTGAAGAGCTCCGCCAAGTCTCTGAAGGTAAAAGGAATATTCAAAATCTTTCAGAGACATCCTGACACAAAGTAATCTCTAAGTCTTGAAAAGGAAAGGAATATGCCATTCAGATTATGTGACAAGGCGATTAATTTTTAAACATGACTTAAATGAACCTCAAAAGGTAATGCAAGAATAGAAGTGAGATACATGTTTAAGGGTTTTTGAATCTTGCCTAACAATCATGACCTAGGGTTTTGAGGATTTTCAATTTTTCATGGGTTCTAACCTGAAAACTTGAAGATTTCAACATAGAAATGACACATGAACTGAGAGATCTCCTTTTTAGGCAAGAAACAAGCATGAGGATGAAAAAAATTTAGTAAAGAGAATTGAACTAGAAACACATCCAAAAAAGTCCTAGGAGGAGTTTATAATCTTTACTTTGCTCCTCTTGCACTTTAACATATGTTTGTTGTAGTCCTGTCTCCGCCTAAATGATCATCTCGATTTTGAACTCCAGACTTTGGAGCCATTCGATCAAGCGCTCATCACCCTTCTATAGGATCTTATCTTTTAGGGCCTCCTTAGTCTTCATCTTCACCACCACATGCAACATGACTATGAATTCTTGGCATCTCACTCTCTCTGCAGTGAGCGTCTGTAAATTCTTCTCAATGTTGCTCTTCTCTATTTCTAGCCTTAGAACAACATTACCTAACTACTCAATGATCACTAGACCTTCTAACTCGAGCCTCTCAATCCACCTCTTAGCAATTTGGCCATAATGTTGATCTTCTTGCAACTTAGCCAGAATGGCTTGGTTCTTAGTAGCACTGGGATTGAAAGAAGTTTGGGCACTGGGAGTGCTCACAATAGGAGTTAGGAGCTGTCCGATGAAGTTAGTTAGCCAGGCCACTTCTGCCTTAAGCTGAATTTTGGAAGTCTTGAGGTCTTCCAGCTCTTCCTCTATTACTACACTGGTGGACTTCCACCAATCCACTTTGGTATCATGTCAAGCCAAGCCCATATCAAATGACTGCAACTGAAAGTTAGAAGCCACTAGATCTTTGAGTCTACCTTCTTTGGTGGGCTTGGCTACTTCCATGGTGAAGTGCCCTATCTCAGGATCGTGACCCAAAGTAGACATTATCTTTACACTCTTTTGCTTGCTTGTAGTAGCCTTGGGTTGAAAATCCCATGATAGAGTGTCTTTTCTGGGAATTTATTCTTCCACCCTCTTCCTTTTGCACTCTAGAGTGTTTGCTATCCATGACTCTATGCTAGTGACCTTTTTGGCGGAGACCAAATCTTCGATGAAAAAATTCCTAATGGGTGGAGGAGCAGCTTTTGGATGGGAGGCGAATGGATTCACCAAAGTAGGTGAGGAGGAGTTCAATTTCACAACCTGAGCAACCTCTTGTTTCTCCCCTCCTCTCTTATCAGATTTTGTAGAGGTACTAGGGCTATCCTCTCCAACTTCAACTATAACAGGGGTCACCTTCTTTGGAGTTTCTTGGGTTGAAGTCCCAGCCGAAGTATCTATAGCAGTGGCACTAATTGGTTGTTCAAACTCTATAGCTTTAGAAAGCTCAGCTGTAGACTTTATTTGATTTGCAAGGTCAAATTCTTCGGTGACTCCGACATCTGGAAGGGGACCTTCTCCGTAGGTCTTCTCTAAGAGAGAGGCTTTCCTAGGAGGTTCATCGCCTCCTCCCGATGGTTGAATTAATACTTTTTCAACTGTAGAGATTTTTGCTGAGGAAGTGGTTGCAGCACTAGTAGTTTCTTTCATAGGAGTTCACTGAGCGAGAGGTTTCCTTTATGACCTCTTCCTTCGGCCTGCAGTCCACTCAACCCATTGAACTGTTCTTTTGTAAATACCCGCCATTAGAGTCTGCAAGTCACTTAATGCCTGGTCCAACATAGGCTCTGAACTGATAGGGGTGGACTTCATTTTCTCCAAGTAGGTGTCATCATACAAGTGATTGCCATCGTCTTCTAACCCTTCTACTGCAACGTTAACATTGAACTCTTTGATCTATTCAATGGTTAACCAGGCATAGAATCTTTCCCTGCTCTCCAAGTCATCTTTGCAATTGGTCCAATAGTCTTCAATGTTAGGTACATGGTGAATGGCCTAGCTCATCTATAAGACATCTCTGGCGTAATCAACCGGATCATACTGCGGCCTCAGAATGTCATATGTTGCTAGAGAGAACTTCTTCAAGAATGTTTTAAGGAAATTCTTTGCCTCTCATCAGGACGCACAACTGTAAGCTCTGATGGCCATTGGGAACTCGTAGCCTTTCTTCTTTGCCTCTAAATAGATCAGGTTCACCTAGAGTGCTTACCTCATTACTTCGATTAGTATGATCATGTCTATAGGGTATCTGTGCAGCTTCAAAGGAAAGTCGTCAAAACTTGCAAGACGAAGATATGAGAAATCTCTAAATTGAATAAAATAGCATCCAAATTGGCTTATAAAAGCCATGGCTTCAGGAGAAAATCTCCTCTCTTGACAACCTTGTAGCTACCTGCACAGTCTCATTGTAAAGGCGTCATTAACCATGAGATAATTAGCATAGCTATTTTGTAGTTGCAAAGAAGGGAAAAACTCATAGCTTTTCACATCATCTGGGAATGCCTCTAATCTAGGAAGCCCAGGCCAGATTTGAATCGTAGCTAAAATATATAATAGGATAGAAGACATGTAAAATTCATTCTAGAACTTGACCCTATTGAGGGCATCTGAGAGATTCTCACTTACCATCAAGGCCCAGTCAATGAAATGATGCTGAGAATAGATTTTCTGAACCAGGAAGAAATGTTGTTCAATAAAATTAAAAGCTTCACTCTTACCTCTAATCTTGTGGAGTAATACTAGGATGTCCACTATCTCAGGCTTCAGATTTGTTAGTGTTTTGGGAAACTTTCCCTTGGCGCTCTTGGGTTCTTTAAACCATGACTTCATAATCTCTCTTTTCCAAACTGGTCTCTTCACTGAATATTCAAAAACTACCCTACTATAAGTCATCTCAGAGTATTATGCCTGCTCTGGAATGCAGAGAGAATTATGGACAGATTGTCTATCAATGGAGAGGAGCACCATGTTGTCTGGTAGGAGAATTTTCTTGGTGTCTAGGTTGTATTGGGCTATACATTCCTAGACCAACACAGGAGCTTCAACGGCTATAGGAAAACTGACATCTTTGACTAACCCACTCTCCTTAAGCTTCTCAGTGATAGGGTGTATCTACTCCGCTCTCAATCTGTTCTAAAAATTTTGCATGTTGAAGAACTTCAATGAGGTATCTGATATTTTGTGCCACTTGGAGGTAATGCCGTTCATTTTGTCAAATCCCACAAATATAGAAGCCATGTGAGTATGATTCACCTCGGAGATTCAAATTTCTCTTTAGAAAGTAGAGACAATGAGCATTTGGTCTTAGCTACTTTGAATTCAAACAATTTGGTGAACAATGGTGGTTCCAGTTCGAAATCTGCAACTGATTTTATACTTTTTGAATTCTTACCATTTAACAGCTCACTTCCCGAGCCACATGAATGAGAATAGATTTACATTAATGAATAAGTCCATTAAAAAGTAAAATGGCCTTATTTGAATTAATTACTTTTCTTTACATGCCGTTAGAAAACATTTTTTTACTTTAGTAATCATAACGGTAACTTTCTTAAAGTGACAGAAAATTACTTTTCCACTTCTCCTTTGGGTGGAAAAATCCTTTTGGAATGCTCTCTGTCCAAAAATCTGCCAAAGAAAAATTCTGGAATATTGGGGTGCCAAAATGATATATATTGATTCCGTAGGCTTTCTTATATGTTGGATCTCTTATGGGATGGATTCTATTTCAAAACTTCTTCACCTTGATAGTTTGGTGGAAAATGCATCTCGTGAGTCAGAACCCACCTGTAGGAGCAGAGTAGAAGCCATTTTCCACTTTTCCTCCTATGGTGAATTCCATGAAATCTTCTTCATTTGATCATTTCTTTTGTTTCCCATAGGTTTGATATGAGTGCTCAAAGCTTTCTTGTTCCTGACTTCCTCATTTTCCATCTTTATTTACCTCTGATATTCTTAAGTTTGTCAATTGTAGAAAGTGCACCCCATCTATGATTTTCCACCATGGAGAAGCCAAAACTTGATTTCCCGCCAGTGCTACAACTTGAAGATATGAGGCAAAGTATTTCATCTGTATGTGATTTTGAAGTTAGAATATTTTAAAACATGACCTTTACCGGATTAGGGACTTAATCTACCTAATAAAATATGGTTTTCAGAACCAAAATCCCGCCAGCTTAGGAAGGAGAAGTCAAGTTAGGGAAATTTGATAAAGGCCTTCTATCCTAAGGGATCTCTAGACTTAGACTCCAGACTTGCAGGAAACTTCCACGACTACTACTACACATAAAACATCCATTTTTTTCTTGAGGTATAAAGACCAAAAGTGGGGCAACAGCTGGCTCTGTCTGGGGACTTGGACATTCACATGTCCAAGAAAGGAACTCAAATCTCTAGTTTCACAAAGCTCAACAAAGGATTCTCACAACAGAACTAAAGAAAGACACAGAAAGGAAAGCAGAAAGGGAAGCTAAATAGGAAAACAAAAATAAGAACTAAACATAACTATTGTACAATACAGGGGTTACCTTCTTTCAATTTAGATCTAATAAAGCTTCAAATTCTGACCATTATATGTCAGGGGTAGTGCTTCACCATCTGGATAAGCCAATTTGAAGTAATTTTTATCAAATTCTTGATGGATTTTGAAAGGTCCTTTCCATAGTGTTTTGAATTTCCCGTGCATGCCTTTGGGTACCCTGCACTTGTCCCACAATAACACCATGTCTCCCTCCATAAATTTTTGGGGCCTACTATTTTTATCAAACAGGTTCTTCACACGCATCTGATGATGTGTGATATGATCAACCATTTTCACCCTTTCTTCTTCCAATTTGCTCAGGTACATAATCCTCTTCTCCAAACCGTCTTCATATATGCCATCTTCTACTACTATCTTCAGCTTGCAAGTTGGTAATTCCAATGGAAATGGGAGACTAGCTTCTACCCCATAGAAAAGTTCAAAAGGAGATACACCAATGGATCTTTTGGGGGTTACTCTATCCACCCAGAGGGCTTCATATATCTTTTTATGCCAATTTCTCTGGTTTTCTACAATGAGATTTTTCATGATGTTCACCAAATTTTTGTTGCTAGACTCCACTTGACCATTCCCTTGAGGGAAATAATCAGAAGAATGGTTGATTATAAATTCATACTCAAAACAAAATTTAGTAATTTCTTGAGAAGAAAAGTATGTGGCATTATCCATAACCAGCCTAATAGGTATACCAAATCTTACCAGAATGTTTTCTTTGATGAACTCACATACTACCTCTGAAGTACTTCTTTTGGTTTCCTTGGTTTCCACCCATTTTGTGAAGTAGTCAGCTGCAGTAATTATGTAAGTATCACCTGCACTGGATGTAGGGCTTATAGGACCGATAAAATCAATTCCCCACTGTTGGAATGGCCCTTCAATTATCACTGGTCTAAGGGGCAATGCTGCTAACTGTGGCTTCCCAGTAAAAATCTTGCATTTTTCGCATCTTTCCACCCACTGGTATGCATCTTTAAACATTCCTGGCCAGTAATAAAATTGTCTCAAAATCTTGAATGTAGTGACTGATGAGGAGAAGTGTCCTCCGTAGGCTTCATCATGAAAAAACTTTAATAGCTTCTCTTGCTGTTGTTTATCATTACATCGGAGGAATGTTCCATCTATAGATCTTTTATATAGTCTATCTTCCAAGATTACATATTTAGAAGCTTTCAGTTTTAGGTCTTTGAAGTTAATCCTTTAGGACATTCACCATAGGTCAAGAAATACACAATGTTTTCAAACCATGGGTCTTGCATACTTACCGCCAAAACCATTGTGTAGCTCTTGGGCCTTTGTCTACTTGATTTTCTACCATTGCCTTGCACAAGGCGTTCCCTCTTACCAACTTGGTAGGATTGATCTCTATGTCATATTCTTGGGTTTTGGCTACCCATGCTCCTTGTTTGTTACATCCCACATCTTGTTGAGACAAAATACTCTTCACTACAACATCAGGTACATACACAAGAGAGTGGGAATGTAGGATATAAAATCTAAAATTCTTAAGAGCTTTTACCACCGCAAAAGCATGCTTTTCATTCTAAGAATATCTTAGCTCATGGTTCTTTATAGGTGTACTCATAAAAGTGATGGGGGCTTGAATTCCCTCTTCATTCTCTTGCATCAGGATGGTTGATAGGGTATGTTTAGAAGAATAACAATAGATTACAAAATCTTTCTTATAATCTAGGTGGCATAATACTGGGGCGTTAGCAATGACATCCTTGATGCTTTTGAAAGCTTGCTTACCATGGTCATTCCATTTGAAGTTCACATTCCCCTTCATCATATCAACAATGTGCTTAGTAATTTTAGAGAAATCAGGGACAAATCTTCTAAGGAAGTTGACTTGACCAAAAAAGGACTTCACTCCATTTTTATTCACCGGTAAACTCAGTTGCTAAATAGCTCTCACTCTTTCAGGATCAATCCTTATACCTTCTTGGGAGACTATATGACCAAATAATTTCCCTTTAGTTACGCAAAACACTGATTTCTTAGGATTCAATGAAATCCCATCCTCCCAACACCTTTGCAATACTCTTCTTAGATCATTTATATGATCTATTCTCTTTTTAGAGAACAAGGTAAGATCATCCAAATACATACTAATGATTTTATTCTTCATATCACTAAAAGAAAGATCCATACCTCTTTGAAAAGTAGCTCCGGTGTTGATTAATTCGAACGACATCCTGTGATATTTCAAGGTCTGCCATGGAGTAGTGAAAGTTGTCTTATGCTGATCTGCCTTCTCGACTTCTATTTGATTATATCTTGAGAAGCTGTCTAACATAGACATCATTTCGGCTCCAGCCACGATCTGCAAGAGATGATCCATAATGGGAAGGCTGTAGTTTTCTTTCAAGGAAGATTGATTTAGATTTTTGAAGTCAACACAAATCCATAAGCTAGGGAGAGATCAGTGTTTTGCGTAACTGAAGGGAAATTATCTCTCCCTAGCTTGTCTTGACAACTTCTTTTACGGTCACCATGAACCTCTTTGTGGAAGTCACCACCACTCTCAAGAAAGAGGAGGAGATTCTTGTCATCTTCAAAAACTTGCCAATCTTCCATGTTATCAGGCATAGATGGTCGATACATAACTTCCACCTGGTATTTTTTATCTTTGAATTCTGGGTGAGGAAGTAGTAATGAAGCTGAGACAGCTAAAGAGTCAGCTTTGGAATTCAACTCTCTTGCAAAAAATTTGATAAAGAAAGCATCCAATGCTTCTATTTCATCCCATACTCTATTTCTATAATTCTTCAACCTATGGTTATTTATAGAGTACTGATTCTTGACTTGTCATACAATTAACTCAGCATCCCCCGGGCTCTCAGGATTTTCACACCTCTTTCTTTTGTAGCGATAATCCCTAACAGAAGGGCTTCATACTCGGTGGTGTTGTTAGTGTTCCCAAACTCTAATTTGTAAGCCAAGGGCTCACATACTCCTTATGGTGCTATCAAGACCACACCTGCACCTAATCCTGACAATGCACAACTACTGTCAAATTCAAGAGTCCAGATCTGCGGTGATGTTTCTTCATCAGAAATTTATTTTTTCTCTTCGGCAGTGTTCATTTCTTTATCAAGATCATCGGTGAACAAAATATAATTGCCAAAATCCAATTCTTGATACAAGATTTGAGCTTTAGGGTCATCAGATTTCAACACTGTAAACTTCGCCTTTTCTTTAGGAACTAGTATAATCTTTTTGTTACCTACTGGGATTAAGGCTTGTGACCAATCCAGCTTTATCTCCCCTCCAAGGTCTCTGTAAAACTTCCTACTTAACAACAACCCATAGCTAGCAGGTATATCAGCAACAAGGATCGTTAGCAACATCTTCTTTTTAGGATGTGCTGCTAAAGCCACTTGAGCATCCTTAATTTGGCCAACCAGGGGTACTTGCTTGGAATCCATGTAGTAGCACCTATCATGAGCTTTAGTGAGAGTAAGTCCTAAATATTTTTCCATAGTTGATGGCATTACATTGTCTGATGCTCTGGATTCTATTATACAATTTCTCAACCTGCAACCACTAATATATAAAGACACATAGAATGGGTCAGGTGTTTGGCCTGGGAAGGTGGCCAAAATGGATGATTCCCTCTGTTCAATTGGGTCTGCAAATAAGGAATCATTCTCTATGGTAGTCATGACGTTTTGATTTAACTCTTGGTTCCCTCCTTTACAATAATTTACTAGCTTTTGTAGCTCAATAGGATTAGACTTAAGGTAGTCTATGGGGGAAATCTAAATTCTGGAATCTCTACTGAATTGAATAATGTCAAAAGAGTTTTGTTCTGTACCTGGTTGAGGAGTCTTCATACCTTGATTGGGCTCCTTTGAATTGGAAGTGGATGCCTCATTATTTTTAGGTAGTGACGAACCATGGCTTTTATCTTTCTGACTCTGAGTTAGGACTATATAAGAGGTCCCATCTATGGTGGCATAACATGTAGCTTCTTTCTCTGAATCTGATTCATACTCTAAATATAAGTTTTTAGAGTCACCATGTGAGTATGGATTTGGTTCAGCTCCAAACACTCCAGCATTCCACTCATCGGTATGATGCATTTGCCAAGCATGGGCTACATCAGGACAACTTTCCCCATCATGATCTATGGTTAAGTGGAAGGCACACATATTCCCTCTTTTAGGAGGGGCCTCTATAGCTAGCTTTTGTGGTGTAGTTAACTGTAACATTTTTCCTTCTGCATTCCTCCCATTGTTATATCTTCTAGGGTGCTCCTGGAAGTTTTGCTGGTAGGGATTATTGAATCTGGGAAGTTGTCTCTTGAAGCCAGTGAATTCATTAGACAGTTTTTGAAGCATCTCATTAGATGACGTAGTATTGCTACTGCTGGCTCTAGACTGTATCTCCCTATTCCATTTCCTAGATGAAAACATGTGGTCCTCGAGTTCTACATCAGTTCTCTGTGTGGCATCCAAATTTGCAAGGTTCATTCTCCTTAGATCATAATTGATGTGCGGTGGCATAGCACTTAATGAAAAAAGTTTTCAAATTTCCTATCGTAGGCCTATTAGCCACTGGGATACAGTTTACCAGCTTATTAAATTTAGCTATAAAATCTCTCATGCTGATCGACGACTCTTTCTTGATAGAAGTCAATTGAGTCAACAGAGCATGTTCGTCTTTAGCAGTCTTAAACCTTCTTTCGAAGGCGGCTCTCATAGTAGCCCAATTGCTGATAGAATAATCAGGTAAATGATGAAACCAATCAGCGGCACCTTTGATGAGAGTCTCAATGAATAGTCTAACGGCCACATCTTCTTCTTGAACCGCTAGAATGTTAACTGAAGTGAAGAATGCAGCAATATGCTTGTCTATAGATACCTTCCCATCTCCAAAAAATTTGGGAAAGTTCTTTCTAGAGCCTGTAGGGAGAGGGTTATATGCTGCTAGTTGCCAAGGCCCAACTGCAATGACCCAAGGGAGTGCCATAGCTACTTGGGGTAAGTAGGGTGTTAGATTGACAATGGGAGGGGCAACTACTCCGTGCAATGTCAACACTTGGCAAGTGGTGGATAACTAGGTGGTTTGTTTAGGAGGTGAAGAAGGTCTGCTCTGGCTCCTTACGATTCTGTTTCCTCAATGAGGTACATCTATGAGACCAAAGTTAATATCTGCAAGTCTCTCAAAGATTGGGTCTATGCTACCTTCTTTCCTGGTACTTCTGAGAAATCTTTTAGGCTCTAGATTTTCACTTAATGTTGTGGCCTAACTTCACACTCTTCCCTTCTCAAATTTCTTCTTTGTATGGCTCTCTCAAGTGCTTCTGCTCTAGCTTCTTCTAGTTCAAGCACTTGACTGGCATTTCTATAGTGTTCAGTGCTTCTCCTATATCTCCAGACTAAAGTTTTGAATGAGGAAATGAGATCCTCTTGATCATCTTGGAAACCAAGATTAGGTTGGAGCATAGGGATTATATTTTCATGGGAAAGCACCATCTTTCCTCATTGTATGCTTTCTAGTAAAATGACTATTCATCTCCCCAGTAGAGTCATCAAAAATCTGTTGGTAAATAGATTGTTCTTTTGAATGTAACTCTAAAATACCCAAAAATGTTTGAGAACAATCGAATACAACAATTGGGAAATAGTTACTTGAAAACCTATTTTCCCTCTGAATTAGAAGGTACAACTCCCCTATATGAATAATATTCAATGAATTTTAGTCTTTCCTAACCTAATAGGGGTATGCTATTTGTCTATGCTAGAAACCTACCTGTTGGGAGCACGCTCATACATGCAAACGTTAGAAGTATAAATTATTTAAACTACACTAACATGTCTAAAAAGAATACTCTAAAACAACAAGGGCTTCCACCATAACCTCTGATGAGATGAACAAGGGCACCCAAGGCCTTGTTGATTTTCTCTTAGAAATGTTATCTGGGTGTGCTCTCCCAACACAATATTTAAATCTCACTATTTGATTAATAATGCAACTAAAAGAATGAAGAACTCAAGAGCAAGTATGAGGAACTTGTCTCAAGTCTTCATCAAGCATGATAATGCAAGGCTAATACTAAAATGATATGCAAGATTCAATGAAAATAAACTAAGTTCATTCCATTAATCCTAACATGTAATATCTAGATTGCAATTATGAACTAGGCATGAGCTAAAAACTAAAATTGCTATGAAAGATGCTAAATGCTCAAAGAAATCTAGAACTAAATTGGCATGATAACAATGCATAAATGAGAGATGTTTTGCTCTTGAGAAAGGCCTCTATTTATAGAGTTTTTGGAGGAGAGAGAGGGCTTGGATGAGGTGGAGCTGATGTGGCATCCACATAGGTGCCACATGAGGGACACATAAGCCATGCAAGAGGCCCACTTTGCTCACACATGTGTGAGCAACTTTGGATGTGATGGGTCAAAGTGTACTTAAAGTACACATGTGAA
>JAGRRI010109285.1:0-28552 GCA_018584345.1 Thuja plicata
AGAAGGACCTAGATGTCAATTCATACACTGAAGAGTTTCAAAGACTCTGTATGAGTTCAAGGATAGCAGAAGATGAGAAAGTGAAAGTAGCAAGGTATCTTAATGGCCTTAAATGGACCATTCAAGATGAGATGAGTCTTTTGACTCCAGATACAGTTCAAAAATGCAACCAAATTGCTATCAAGGTTGAGGATAAGTTGAAGAAGAAATAAGATTCCAATACTTCAAGAGGAAGAGGTAGAGGAAGAGACACCAGAGGAAAAAGAAGTGGTTATCAAGGAAGAATCTTTGAATCTAAAGGACAATCAAAGCCTAACCTCACTGAACAACATGAAGGAAACTTAAATAGGGGAAGTTCAAGTAGACGAAGGAACTCTAACAATAGAGGAAGAGGCAGTAGTCAAGGGAGAGGCATCTATTTTTCCAACATGAAGTGTTATCACTGTAATGAGTTGGGACATCCAGCCTATAGGTGTCCAAAGAAGGGAAGTACCTCTCAAGGAGGTGACAAAAGAATGAACTATGTTAATGAAGAGAAAAGTGGGAACAAGAACCCAGAAGTACCATTGGAATCAGAGGAGGGAAAAAACCTTATGATGAGGAGAACTCTCATAAAATAACTAGTGAAGGAATAAAGTAGTCAGAGGATAGCACTGTTTAGAGTAAAGTGTTAGATGATGGGCAAGGTGTGTAGATTCATCATAGACTCAAGATCAACTGACAACATAGTGTCAGAAGAGGCAATCAGTAAGCTGAAAATAACAAGGATACCCCACACAAACCCTTATAAGGTCACTTGGCTAAACAAAGGACAATATGTCCTAGTTAATGAACAAGTTTGGGTGGAATTCTCCATTGGGAGATATAAGGATAAAGTCTTGTGTAATTTCTTACCTATGGATGCTTGTCACTTTCTCCTAGTTAGACCATGGAAATTTGACCAGATGGCCATGCATAATGGAGTGAAAAAATCATATACCTTGAAGAAAGACAATGTGACATACAAAATCCGGTCACTATTGGAGGATGCAGAAGTGAAGTCTACTAGTCCCAATGTTCTCATGGTTGGTGAAAAGGAGTTCTTAGAGACTCTAGATGAAGGAGAAGGAATTTTCTTTGCACATGTGTTGAAGCCAAAGGAAGTTGCAAACAAATCAGAGAAGAAGACAGAGATGCCAAAAGAAGTTCAAGAAATGCTAGTAAAGTATCAAGGGATAGTGAGTGATGGAAAACCAACCACCTTACCACCTAAGAGGTCAGTAAGACAAAAAATAGACCTAATCCCTAAAGCTACCCTACCCAATAAGGAAGCCTATAAAATGACTCCCTAATAGAATGAAGAGATAGCTAGACAAGTTCAAGAACTTTTAGAACAAGGACTTATAAGAAATAGCATTATCCCTTGTGTCGTACCCACAGTCCTAGCACCTACGAAAGGGGGAAATTGGAGGTTATGTACAGACTCCAGAGCAATAAATGGGATTACCATTAGGTATAGGTTCCCTATCCCTAGGATAGAATACCTAATGGACTGTCTAGGAGGGGCTAGATACTTTACAAAGATAGACATAAAAAGTGGTTACCACGAGATAAGGGTGAATGAAGGGGATGAGTGGAAGACAACCTTCAAAACCATAGAAGGACTGTATGAATTTCTTGTCATGCCATTTGGGTTGTCAAATGCCCCATCATCATTCATGAGGTTGATGAATGAAGTACTTAAAGAGTAAAATGGGAAGTTTATAGTGGTCTACTTAGATGATATACTCATCTATACTAAGATAAGAGAGGAGCACCTCAAGCACTTGGAATTGGTTTTTAAGAAGTTGCAGGAGGAGAAGATGATGATCAACTTAGAAAAGTGTGAGTTCATTGGGATAGAGCTAGTGTACCTTGGCTTTGTGCTATCACAGGGAAATTTAAAAATGGATACAAGAAAAGTTGAGGCCATCATTAACTACCCTACTCCAAGGACAAGCACTGAGGTAAGGAGCTTTCATGGTCTTGCATAATACTATAGAAAATTTATTAAAAAATTTAGTGCAATATGTGATCCTATGTTAGATACAATTAAGGGAGGCATGAAGACCAATTTTTTTTGGAATGAGTAAGATAATAATGGTTTTGAGTTATTGAAGAAGAATATTGCAACCCAACCAATTTTAGTGTCACCAAGTTTTTAAAAATTGTTCACAGTGGAGTGTGATGCCAACAATGTGGCAATTGGAGCAATCTTAAGCTAGGAGGGAAGACTAGTGGCTTTCCATTCGGAGAATTTGAGTGAAGCTAAGAATAAATATCCTTCTTATCACCTAGAGATGTATGCTCTGGTCTAGTCATTGAGAAAATGGAGGCATTATCTATTGCCAAAGGATTTTATTGTCTATTCTAACAACCAAGCATTAAGTTTCTTGAACTCACAAGACAAATTGATTCATAAGCACATGAAGTGGGTTGAATACCTACAAGCATATACATTCAACATCAAACACAAGAAAGGGTTGCAGAATAAAGTTGCAGATGCTTTGAGAAGAACAGCATTAACCATTCAGGAGATTCAACTGCAGAGTATGGGAATTGACAACTTCAAGGACATGTATGAGGAAGATGAGGAATTTGCAGACATCTACAAGGTATGTCAAGAGTATAAAAATCACTTTCATAGTCAATACTCTAAATACACTTTGTAGTCTGGTCTATTGTTTAAAGGGGGTCAGTTGTGTGTCCCTAGGGGGTCTATTAGAATGAATCTCATACAAGAGAAACACAATGGTGCACTTAGTGGCCATTTTGGGGTTAATAAAACTCAAGAGTTAGTCCAAAGTTTCTATTTTTGTCCCAAGATGAACTTGGATGTGAAGAGATATGTTGAGGGTTATGTAATCTGTCAGAAGGCCAAATGAACATCTACAAATGTAGGCCTATATCAACCATTAACCATTCCAACTAGGCTATGGGAATGTCTAAGCATGGAATTTTTAGTAGGTTTTCCCAAGACTAGATAAGGAATGGATAGTGTCTATGTCATTGTAGACAGATTTAGTAAGATGGATCACTTTGTGCCATACAAGACAACAAATGATGCCAGTCAAATAACTTCTTTTCTCTTCAAGGAAGTTATTAGGATTCATGGTTTACCACTTATTATAGTGTTTGACAGAGACACTAGGTTTATTAGCCACTTTTGGAAGACTCTTTGGAAAAATTTGGGCAACAACTTATCATTTGGATCTGCCTACCATCCTTAGTCAGAAGGTCATACATAGGTAGTAAATAGGAGCTTTGGAAATCTCTTAAGATTCTTAACAAAAGAGTACGGTCAGACATGGTACCAACTCATTGTACAAGCCAAAATATTCTTATAATGATACTGTTAATAGGAACACAGGGAAAAGTCCTTTTGAAATTGTATATGGCATTCATCCTAGAGGCATTCATGAACTCAGAGAACTCAAAGATGGAACTAAAGGAAGTGGATATGCTGAGAATTTTGCATATGCTATGCAAGAGGTTCATGAGACAGTGAGGAAGACTCTTATTAAGAATGCATAGAAGATCAAGACTAAAGTGGATGAGAGAATAAGGGATGTCCAATTCAAGATTAGAGATCTAGTAAGGGTTAATCTTAATAAGGAAATAATTCATAAAGGAACACCTCACAAAATTCAGATGAGGATAATTGGTCCATGTGTCATCCTAGAAAAATATGGAGCAAATGCCTACAAGGTGGAACTTCTAGAGGATTTGGGTTTATCAACAGTCTTCAATGTTGTAGACTTGGTACTATACAAAGGCCCAATCTTTGATGTTGATCAGATTCTAAATGAAGTAATACACGAGGTTGAAGAACTAACCTTGCCATCTACACCAATTAAACAAGCAGAGAGCATTCTGGATTCGAGAGTCTACAAGAAGACCAACAAGAAGGAGTATAAAGAACACTTGATTAAATGGAAAGGAAAATCTGATGTAGATTCAGTATGGATCAAGTAAATTGAGTTTAATAAATTGGGTTTCGATCTCAACTTACTCAATCCAAGGGTGGATTGAAGTCATTTTTTTAGGGGAGGATGGTGCAGGAGCACCTAGGAAATCCTCAAAGCCCTCAAGTTTTGGCTTGTATCTAAACATATCCAAGTTAGTGTGTGTGTTTAAATTGGACCTTAGAAGGTCATGAAAGATGTGTTACTAGGTGGATAGATAGTTAGTATCTAATCCAGCCTAGTTTAGATAGGTTTCTTTATTGCAATTTTGGTCTAAATGGGAAATATGGCTTAAATATTTCCTAGACCCTAGCATAGAAGGAAAGATAATTTTATAGGAATTTATGAGGTTGGTTCATCTATCTATAGGGGTTAGAGGACCTAAAATATAGGGAGGAGGCATAATTTTAAAGATTCCAAAAGTTGCTCAAAAGTTGTCATGACAACATTTACAATTTTTGCAAATGTTGCATGCAAATCAGAAAATTTGGATTCCCCTCATTGTAGGAGTGGGAAATTAATTAACCAAGCCTAGAAACAAGGAGGAATAATCTTAAGGATTTATTGGACTGATTTCTTGAGGCATGATTTTTTGTAAGCAAGTTTTAAATAGTGAAAAGTGACTGCAATTCTGTGTTAGTGTGATTTTTGAGCATTTGGTGTTACAAAGAATTTTACTGGATTTAATCCTAAGATCAAAGAGTGGATTCATGTAGAGGTGTTTTTTCTAAGAAATTTCCATTTAGGGTGTTATTCTTTTTGAGTTAGTTTTCTATCTGTAGAAAAATGATCTTAAACTAGGTAGTTTGGTGGTGTGATTTAGGGTAACTTTCCTTTCATGGCTCCCCCATGAAATTCAACTGTGGAAAACATAAAATTTTGAATTAAATTATTAAGGGAGCCACTATACATAGTGTATATATATTTAGGAGGTCAGGAGATATGTTTTACTATTTATAAGTTCATGCCCTAGGCGAGTTAGGACAGCTCAGTTAGGAGCATGACAAGGATAAATCCATTTGTAGAGACAAGGGAGTGTAATGGAGGACTGAACCCAGTGTGGTCCCAATTTTATTAGGGTCTCATAGGTCCCTAGTGTCAATTTCAAAGCTTAGAAAATCCATCTGGATTGATTTTTGAGGAGAAATCAGAGAGTTGCTAGTAGAGAGCTAAAATAGGCCTAAAAGCCCTACTTTTTAGGACATTGGTGTATGGATAGCTTGGGAACCTTAGACCTTGGAAATATTTTAGGTCTCCCAAAAGGGTATCTGGATCCCTAATTATATTTTGGGGTTATGAGTAAGTTTTGACATTTAATCGAGAAAAACCCTCTAGATAGGGCTAATAGGATCATTAGGCCTAATAGGACAGTTTGAAGACAATTTGTGAACTCGGGAAAATTGGGTTTGAAGACTTATGGGAATGGAGTATAATTAATGCAAAATGAATAATCCAAGCCTATACATGGCCATTTTTTCAAGAGATAACTTGGTATGAAGGATTTGGCATTGAAATTCTTAAAGCCATAGGAAGAATTAAGACAAAACTATGAGATAGTTGTCCCTTAGAGTGATACATAAAATTGGGGACTCTTAGAGAAGAGATAGGAGTGGTATTAGGTTTAGTACCTAGAGACTAGAGATTTCCTAAAGATCTATTGGGATCTTAAGTGGACTAGAAAGAGCAAAGTCTAGTCTAGAAGCATTTGATTAAGCACACTCTACAAGGTTACTTCTATCACTTCTTCTTCTCTTCTTCCTTCTTATTTTCTTCTTCCTCTTTTTGTTTAGCCTCATTTTCTATAGAAGTGTCCATATTCCCTGAAAAATTTTCATTTTCATCTTGAGAGGTGTCAAGAGTTAGTGCCACACCAGAAACATAGAAATCTGGTGGTGGATCTACTCCACTCTTCTCAAAAGTTGTCTCTATTGCTTTTGAGTTCTCACCCATTCCCAATTGTGTAGGTGAAGTGGTCTTAGGAGGTGGGGTCTTAAAATAAGTAGTATTCTTCAATATCTTCTCTAGTTCCTTCTGTGTTTCCTCAGTGACTTCATCATACTTCCTCGCCATGATTTTCAACAATCTCACCTTGGTCCTTAACAGAGGTTTTAATTCCTTGTATATTCTATCTCTTTCTTGTACTGATATCATAGGCAACATGTTATCAATTGCTTGGTTCCTAATTGTATCATCTTCAATTTTTTCTACATGTTTTCTTATCTCCAATTTCCCATATAAGTCTATAGGTATACTTCCTTCAATTTCTAAAAGTGTCTTTTTGAAAGTAAGTAAATGTTCAATCACAATGTCTTCAATCTTAAGCTTGTCTGATTCTTCATATCTATCATAGTATTTATCAATTGTGACTAATTTACCTTGTTCTAATGCTCTCTTATCTATCATCTTCAGGTCAGGTTTCCATATGTGCTTCTCTTATTTCTTCTCTTCTCTTACTATGCTCTACTCTTTCACCAATGTTTGCATGTTTGATCTAGTAACTCTAGAAGTAATGTTCTATGCTTGTGTTGTTTTATTATGTGGAGGAGGTCGAATGGCTACCATAACTACCTCAAGAGTGGGAGGGGCTGCAATACTTCCACTTTCTAGTCCAAGAGATCTTTCTGTCATCTTCTTTTTTACTTCTTTCAATTCTTCTTCTATCAACCCAACTTTTACACCGCATTCATGTACAAGAATCTCAATCTTTCTCTTCCTCGTACCTCTAGTCTACTCTTCTCTTGCCTTTTCTAATGTCTCCTCATATGTTCCCCATATTTCCTTTGTTGTATCAATTTCTAATGCAAGGACATGTTCTTCTTGCATGGTAAGTACCTCAGAACTTACTTCATAACCCATGAGATAACACCATTTATTTCTGGGTATGACTGCTTCAAATCATACATAATCAGTTTCAACCATGAAACATATTGTATCTTTGTATTTTTCAACATTGTATTCATGTATCCTGTATATAGTTTTCATGTGTCTCTGTAGGATTTTGATCATAGCAAACAATTCTCCATCAACTTAAGTAGCATTTTATCTCTTGTAACTCTGTGAAATTAGAATACCAGTAGGTATCCTAGATTTCCAACCAGTAGGATGTAAGCCAAGAAATTTTTGCTCAATATAAATAAACATATGCATCAACAATGAACCAAATATGAAGGTCTTAGTTCTATCCTTCTTTACTAGCTTCACATTCTCAAGGAATTGTTGTGCTAGAACTTCACATAGGTTATATTTTACATTCTCCTTCACCATTCTCCATGCCATCATGATCACTCCAACAGATACTAAGTTAGGTCTGCTACTATAGTAGAATTTGTACCCAAGTATCTTAGCAATCAATCTCACATCTTTCTGAAATATGTCATTCACTGTCATTTCCTGTCTATCCCATTTGGAATGAATTAGGGTTTCAACTTCTTTCTTTATATATTTCTCTGCAATAGGGATGACTTTGGTATTGTCTAGTCCAATGATTTCATGGATTAGGTCACTACAAATCTTTACAGGTTGATCACCTATCCAAATAAACTGATCATGAACCCTACTTAATAGTATCTTAAACCACTCATCTTCATCAAATTCACATAATTTGAAAGAATTTTCATTATGCTCATCTGATCAATCTGTTTGTATTCTTCCCTCATGATTCCATTATCATTCATATACTCAATCTCAGTTGATATATCATTAATTCCCAGTATAAAATACTTATAATGTATGTAATCCCTAATATCTTCTATGTTTAATACACCATACGAGGTTTGCAAAAATGCTCCCTTTGGATCCTCTTCACATGGCTTCAACGGATGTTTCTTAAATTTATACCTAGGTCAATCTATAACATCAAATATCATAGGTGCATCCATAGCTAGAAGATGTAAATTGTTGGGATTAATGGGAAGTAGTACTGAGAGGGGAGGGGTGAATCAGTACCTCTAAAACTTTTAACACTTTTCACCTTTCTTCATTAGCAATCAATATTTATTGTATTATCAACCAAATCTGATGTTCTTTCTTATGCATGTAGTATTAATTCATAAACTTAATTGTATACAACATTCATGAAAGTAATAGACACATAACACAAGATATGATATCGTAGAAAACTCTTGTTAGGAAGTAAAAACTACGATGGGGAAGGCAACCACAAAACTTCACTATCTACAGAATGGAAGGGAGCCACTTATGGCTTACAATTTGATCACTTTTGATGATCTACCCTATTAGGAGTATTAATGTGGAGACCAGTTAGGATCTACTCTGTAAAGAGATATAGCAACACTGACATAGTGTGCACTCGATTAAGAGATTTACAATAGGATTGTTAAATCCACCATCCTTGAAAGGATTTCTTAAGTGTACCCCACTTGTTAGAATGTGTACAATATACTTGAACTGACTGTATGCAATCTACAATTGCTGATTATAGATCCATTTAAGCTTACAGTATATGAATATCACCTATAGTGATTAATTAATACATTTTCCTTCTTGTCAGTAACCTTTGTTCTTGTTCTTGAAAACTGATTTGATCTTTGTCTATGATGCTACATGAATTCTCTTGTTAGATCCTTAGATGCTCTTATTGGCTACAATCATCATTGAACAACATGTTCATAATTTATTGAGCATCTATTTATACAAGTTATGACCTATTCCAGAATCACGCATTACAATGTTAACTCTAGATCCAAGGTATAAAACTTGACCTTGATCCTTTAGTTTGCATGTTTTAAATCAGTTAAACTAATTAAAATAATAATAATTACATTGCTTTTTCCTCAGGTAATGGATTTAAAACAAATCAAGAACTAAGTATAAAAATTCAATGATTTATCTAACGCGGAAAGTCAGATCCACTTTTTGTGCGATGTAACTGACTGTCGGTTCTTGATCATCGGTGTGAACTGAAAGTCTCTTAGATTTCCTTCTTTGAACTATTCGTTGGGTTCCCTTCATCTGTCAGGTTACACTCTTGAATGTTTCACTGGGTTGCACTATTGGTTACTCATCAGGTTCCTTTGTCCTTTTTGTCATTGGGTAACAGTGAATAGTGTTGCGTCGGGATGCTTTGTACTTGGCAATATCGGTAACCTTGGTGTCGGGTAGCGATGTTCCCTTGTCTGTCAGTGTAGTATAAACCGATGGTGTTTATCATGTTTTTCCTTGCATATACTAATGGAAAAATATAATGTCTTCAATCTCCCCATTTGACATTAGTATCAAAAACTGATATGTGCAAAATACTAAAGTGTTTTGTATGTACACCGTGTATATATTATTGTCATTATATGACTCCCCCTAACTGTATGCATCAGTAAGGTGTAAGTATATGTAACTGTATACTTGCCTTTGTACTATACATTCTCCTTTTTGTTCTTTCCTCTTTCTAATGATTGACTTTACATATGATTTCCTCCTTTCATTTCCCCCTTTTACTCACTGATTGTACCTTTCATTTCCCTCTTTTTCGATAATCATGACCAAAAAGTGTAACTTATAAGTTGTCAAAAATGTGAAAAAAATGTGCAACTTACAGAGTATCAAGAATGTGGGAGTGATTGTTCTTGATATCTTCTATCATTTTCTCCCATTTTTCTTTGAGGATTTCCAGTGCCATGTGCTCTAGTTTAATCTTGGCATGCATATCATAAATGTTGTCTAGGACAAACATTTATGGGGTGGCAATAAGTGTTTTTGCCTCTGTCATATTTTTTTGCAGTAATGTGAGAGTTGGTAAGAGTTGAGCTTGAAGCACATTCACCTCATCTTTGTACTTTGTTTCTCCAATCTGTATATATTGTCTTAGCTTCCTAGCTTGCTTGAGCTAGTCTTGGTGCAATTTGAATGCATCTTCATTGTTTTTGAGACCTTGTGCACTTTCTTGAAGATCAACATCAATTTGTGCTATCTTATTGGTATACTCTTTGGTTAGTTGATCCAATGTGCACAATTTTTGTATCAAGGCTATAGCTTCTGAAATTATGGGGTTTATTGTGATTACCAGTTCAGATGGCTTCACCTTTTGAAGTGCTACTTCTTGGCTTATCTTCTCTTCTAACTTGAATTCATATTTCTTTTCAATTCTTACCTCCATATCCTTTTTAGCATCTATATTCTGAGATGTGATAGTATCAGTGGGAACCACTAATTGGTCAAGCATGGGAGTTGTTTGATCAATGTATGTATCATGTACAATTTGTTGAAGGATTCCTCTTGCAACTTCAAGTACCTTTGCTTCCTTTGTGGATTTTCTTAGTTTATCCTAGATTACTTTCCTCTCACAAAGTCTAGCATACTTTGTCAACTCAATAGGATCTAATGTTCTAGGATCACATACTGGAATCTCAATTATTTCATGCAGAGTTACTAGATTTTTATTCTTTCTCTTCTTCTTCCTTGAAATTTGAGTAGAAGTAGATGTACGAACTACCATTTCTAGTTAATGTGCTTTCTCTAAGGTGCTCGGTGAAGGCTTTGTAGATGAAACCTCTTGTGCCTTCTGCTTGGGGTTCACCTGTCGGTTAGGTGAAGATGTCTCTTCATCAACCTTGGGTGTTTCAGCAGATTTTTCTTCAATTTTCTTTTGTGATTCATCTTTCGTTGCTTCTTCATTCTTCTCCTTCTACTTTTCTTCCTCTACTTGTTTTTCTCCTTCTTTATTCTGATTAGTAGACTTGTCTTTTTGATCATCGGTAGTAGCTTGTTCTGTAGTTGTATCTTTTGTTTCTGCATCACCCATGTCTTTCGGTATGCTTGTATCTATTGCAGTAGATTATTCACTTCCTTCTAGTAGATTGATGGCCTTCATCAATACTGACGTATTGTTCTATGTGCCCACTTGTGTTGCATCTATAGTTGTGTCCTATTTGTCAGTTTGATCTTGTTGAACAGTGACATCTTCATTTTTTGAATTTTTCCTACTGGGTCGTATCCTATTATGTCAATGATGGAAGTGTCTGGCCATGTCTCATCAGTACCATCCATGTCGTTATTCCCTTGTGTCTACAATTCTTGTTCCCTTACTTTATCCTTTAGAGATATTAAAATTACATCATCATCCTTCTATGGATCCTTATCAGAATCATAGTGAATGATTCTTAAATTTCAAGATCATCCATGACTTTATCTAAGTCAATGGGATCAGTATTGTCCACATTATCCAAAGCAATGTGCTCTAGACTTGATTTATCTTTCTTCTCCTCTATATGAGGTGTCTCAGTGAGAAGTAATGGATTCTCACAACTTGTTGATTCTACAAGTAGATCTAGAATTTGTCTCCATTTTGCATCTGTCATGTTGTCAAGATCTAAGAACTTCCCTTGTGGTACCTTGTATGCTCTTATCTTGGCCACAAACTTACTGGAATGTTTTTTCATCATTTCTTTTATCTCTTCCATTTTGGATTCAAGAGGCATGAGTCTTACAAGTACCCTCTCCCTTGCTTCCTTTTTGAAGTTCAAAGCATATGACCATCGTGTTGATATTATGTCACTCATTGGTTTGGGTATTTTTCTAGAAAACTCAACTGATACATATTTGAAGTTGACTATAGCCCTGATTATTTCATCTTCTACTTTGTTTTTGTCCTCCGGCTCCAGTTTTACCATTTGTCTGAATTTCTTGCCACTCATGGTACCTGTTGTAGCAATTGAATCAGCAATCTCATCAATTGTTCTAGGTGTTAAGATTTTATTTTATACTTCAAGCTCATCCTATTTTGAATCTTCAATGTTAGCTTTGGTCCTGACTAGTCTTATCCTCCTTTTACTAGGTGTCTGCTTCTCTATTTTTTTCTTCCTCTTATAGGTCCTCACTTGACCTTTCTTGAGAGGTGTAGTATCTTTGTAGTTTGGATCCTTGTCCTCTGAGCTGTTGTGGTCCTTAGTCTCTTGGTTGGAGGTGGAGGCACATTAGACTTTGTGGCCTCAGAATATGATTCTTTCTCATCTTTCTCTTCGCCAATGGCACCATATTCCTTGGTGTCCTCTATTTTTTCTTTCTCCTCCTCATTTACCAACAACAACTTCTCAAGATTCTTTACCATCTTTTTTTTCTTGTTGACAGTCTTCTTTACGACTAGGCATTTTTTTATCTTAGACTTTTCCTCTTGATATGTTCCAAATCTTGGTTTCTTAAAGTCAAGTGTTTCATTCAATAGTGCATCAATTGTATTTGTTGCTTGATCTATGTTAATCTCATATTCAAGAGGTGGTAACCAGGCTATCCTTGGTACAACTGGTTTAATGTGAGTGAAATGTAAATCCACCATAAAATATATTTCATCCCTATTCTTTTCAATTAATTATTCAGGGACCCTCACTCTCTCCATCATCTTTTCTTTGAAGTCAATGGAGTATTCAGTCATCACTGAATCAAAGTTGTCACCTAGTGACTTGATAAGGTCACTTGTCTACAATGTGACTGGCTTGGTAGTGTCCCACTTCACTTTGCCAACTAAAGGAAAGTATTCTTGAAAATAAAAGAATATACACATTATAAGTGAGCCAAACTTACATGTGTTTGTCTTGGCAGACCTGATTGTTGTCATATTCTCATCAAGTTGCTTTAGTAAGATCTCACATAGATCCATCTGTATTCCCTTCATGACAATCTTGTAAGTTGTGCTTACTACTGTTGATGCTATGTTGTTTAGCCTTCTAGATTGAAAAAAAAATTAACCTATCACACATGCACTGAACCTCATTTCCTCATTGGTGATGGTGTTCACCTTAATCCCTCAATTATCCCATACAACATTGGTGAGTTTTTCAACTTCTAGTCTTGAGAGATGCTTGTGTTCCTTTGGTTTGTTGGTTATAGGGTAACCTGTTACAGCATGTAACACATCCTTTGTAATCTACTTGGGTTCATCCAACCATAGTTTCTGATCGTACATTCTGCTTAGTACCAACCTAATCTAGTCAATTTTGAAAACCCTCAAGAAATATAGGGAATTTGTTATCCCTTTTACTTGCAAGTGCTTGTGTTCTTCCTTTAGGTTCCCTTGTTCATCACATAGCTTCTTATAAGCTTGATCTATCTCCAAATCACCAATGTCAGTGATCTTGCAGTGAATATACAATCTAACATCTTCTATTAGCAAAACCCAAGGTGGAATTTTTGAAAATGTGCCAGAATCATCAGGTTGCGATGCAATCTTTGGGCATATCTTATATTTATGTTCCAAACAAGTGCTATTCTTGATCAGCTTAATGCCATTCTTCTTATCACTCTTCAATTTTACTATTCTTGAAGTGGTTTCCATTGTGTTTCAAATTTAGGGATTTTTCAAAAATAATAATAGAGTTCTTTGGTACGCTTGGTACTTACTTTGATCCATGTAGCTTGTGAGTGAACAACTTGGAGTGCGTTGGATCGAGTTAAGGATGCTCTACTAAATGCTCTCTTTTTGCTTTGTTTTTGCTCTGCTCTATTTTCTCAATTCACATGTGAAAAATGAAGTGCTTCCATCGAGTATCTATAAACTTTTGCCAAAAGTCTGTCATAAATGCTCAACAAATCACTGGGTCATGAAGATGGAGTTCATTAGGAAGACTCTCAAATACCATTCTCAGTGTTGAAAGGATGCTCGAGATAGTTGTTAAGATTGTTACTTTCATCGATGGATCTCGGTGTAGTGTCAAGACAACATTGTAACTTTGCTTCCTTACCAACGGTTGTCGGGTTACATTAGCGACCTAGCCTTTTTATGTGTTGACCGATGATTCTCAGAAAGTGTAGACAGCTCATCCTTTTATGTTCACTGATGATTTTCGGTGTGTGTTTACTAGCAGGTTTGTTTTCTCATAATTGTAACAACTAACATAATATGCATCTTTATTCATGCAGATTTTGACTATCTATAAATTTGTATAATGGAACTGATGAAAAATACGACTTGGTGTAGTACAGTTCCATACTTCCTTGTTCATCTTTTAGGCAAGCGTGGTGATGTCACCAGATCCATGGGATGAGGTGTCACCTACTGCATTGTTTGGTCTAGCTTCCTCAATGGTTGAAGCTTTTCTCCACATTTGATTTCTCATTTTCTTGATGTCTTCAATGGTGTTACCATTTGCAAAAGTGGTGGTTTCTGTTATTCAATCTCTATAGTCCTTCTTTAGATGTCCAACCTTATGACAGTGTAAACATGTCATTCTAGATTTTGTCCAACCTCTAGACCTTTTGGTCCATGTTCTCATGTATTTTTTAGCAATGTGACCATATCTACCACATGTTGTGCAGTTTATCCATGTATTGTAGTCCCAAACATATGAATTACCGACTCTACTCAATTTATATGCATTTTCTTGGTTTTTGGGTTTTCATGCTTCAATTTTCTTCTTCCTGCATTCAAGAGATGTGTTCCCATGCATTTTTTAGGTGGGACAATACTTTTCCAGATAGGTTTCCTTCTTTTGTTCTTTCACCTTTGATTTACATTCATATGCTTTATGTCCTTTCTTGCTACAATTATAACAATGTCTTATGAATGTAAATGTGGATTTAGGAATACCTTTTTCTTTGCTCATGTAGACATTTGAGGTGTGGCCTTTCTTTCCATAGTGATTTCATGTCATCTTCCTTGGTCTAGGATTGATGTAGGCATCTTTTGGATCAGCTTAATTTGATGACTCTCCATGCTCGGTGTACCCTAATCTAGTGTTGGTATTGGGTCTTCTTTGTGCATTCAAGAATTCAACCCTCCTTTTTGTACTCTCTTCAGCTCTCTTAATCATGTCATTATGTTGTTGTTGAATTGTAACCTCATTCTTTAGTTTTTCATTCTCTTCTCTTAGTTCTCCGATAATTTGTATTCTTTCAATGAGTTCCATATTCATTGAATAATCTGATTTGTAACCTCAAGATGATGCTCTATAAGTCTTTGTATCTCAGATTCCTTTTCTTGTATCTTTTCTGTGGTCTTTTTTCTATCTTCAATAGCTAGTGTTCTTTCTTTTTCAGATTTCCTATCATTGTTCATGACATCAATCATTCTTAGCATTTGTGTCTCTTAACCGATTTGCAGAGATTTGACTTGTCTAGCCAGATGTGGATTGGTTTCAGTTAGGCTTGTGATGATTTCTTCTGATGTATTTGATGCCTTGCTTGTATTTGATCCTGAAGGCTCAAAGAAATCTAGAATCTCTTCCTCATGATAATCTATCTCATTACTGTGAGATGACATACTCTTTCTTTCATCAAGCAACTGTCTCATGATGATTTTGGCTTCTTTATACTGTTCATAGAACATCTAAATTTCAAGCTTTTTATTCTCAATATTTTTATCAAGTTTGTACTTCTCCATTGTATGATCTTTTCTCTTAATCCTTTAAGATTTCCAGGAAGAGACTCAGCTCTGATACCAATTGTTGGGATTAATGGGAAGTAGTACTTAGAGGGGAGGGGTAAATCAGTACCTCTAAAACATTTAACACTTTTCACCTTTCTTCATTAGCAATCAATCTTTATTGTAATATTGACCAAATCTGATGTTCCTTCTTATTCATGTAGTATTAATTCATAAACTTAATTGTATGGAACATTCATAGAAACATTCATGAAAGTAATAGACACATAACACAAGATATGATATTGCAAAAAACTCCTGTTAGGAAGTAAAAACTACGATGGGGATGGCACCCACAAAACCTCACTATCTACAGAATGGAACAGAGCCTGTTAAGGCTTATAATTTGATCACTTCTGATGATCTACCCTGTTAGGAGTATTAATGTGGAGACCTGTTAGGATCTACTCTGTTAAGATATTTAGCAACACTAATGTAGTGCGCACTTAGTTAAGAGATTTACAATAGGATTGTCAAATCCACCTTCCTTAAAAAGATTTATTAAGTGTACCCCACTTGTTAGAATGTGTACAATATGTTTGACTTGACTGTATGCAATCTATAATTTCTGATTACAAATCCATTAAAGATTATAGTATATAAATATCACCTATAGTGATTGATTATAACCTTTTCCTTCTTTTCGGTAGCCTTTGTTCTTGTTCTTGAAAACTGATTTGATCTTTGTCTTTGCTACTGCATGAATTCTCTTGTCTAATCCTTAGATTCTCTCTATGGCTACAATCATCATCAAACAACATATTCATAATTGATTAAGCATCTATTTATACAAGTTTTTGACCTATTCTAGAATCATGCATTACAATGTTAACTCTAGATCCAAGGTATACAACTTGACCTTGATCCTCTAGTTTTCATGTTTTAAATCAGTTAAAATGGTAAAAAAAAAAATAATTACATTGCTTTTTCCTCACATAATGGATTTAAAACAAATCAAGAAGCTAAATATAAAAATTCAATGATTTATTTGACATCGAAAGTCAGCTCTGATACCAATTGTTGGGATTAATAGGAAGTAGTACTCAGAGGGGAGGGGTGAATCAATACCTCTAAAACATTTAACACTTTTCACCTTTCTTCATTAGCAATCAATCTTTATTGTATTATCGACCAAATCTAATGTTCTTTCTTATGCATGTAGTATTAATTCATAAACTTAATTGTATGCAAAATTAATAGAAACATTCATGAAAGTAATAGACACATAACACAAGATATGATATTGCAAAAAACTCCTATTAGGAAGTAAAAACTGTGGTGGGGATGGCACCCACAAAACCTCACTATCTACAGAATGGAAGGGAGCCGGTTAAGGCTTACAATTTGATCACTTTTGATGATCTACCTTGTTAGGAGTATTAATGTGGAGACCTGTTAGGATCTACTCTGTTAAGAGATTTAGCAACACTGATGTAGTGTGCACTCAGTTAAGAGATTTACAATAGGATTTTTAAATCCACCTTCCTTAAAAGGATTTCTTTAGGTGTACCCCACTTGTTAGAATATGTACAATATGTTTGACCTGACTGTATGAAATCTACAATTGCTTATTATAGATCCATTAAAGATTACAGTATATAAATATCACTTATAGTGATTGATTATAACCTTTTCCTGCTTGTCAGTAGCCTTTGTTCTTGTTCTTGAAAACTGATTTGATCTTTGTCTTTGATGCTGCATGAATTATCTTATATGATCCTTAGATTCTCTTTGTGGCTACAATCATCATCAAACAACATCTTCATAATTGATTAAGCATCTATTTATACAAGTTTTTGACCTATTCTAGAATCACGCATTACAATGTTAACTCTAGATCCAAGGTATACAACTTGACCTTGATCCTTTAGTTTTCATGTTTTAAATCAGTTAAACTGATAAAAAAAAAAATAATTACATTGTTTTTCCATCACATAATGGATTTAAAATAAATCAAGAAGCTAAATATAAAACTTCAGTGATTTATCTGACGTCAAAAGTCAGATCCAATTTTTGTGGGATGTAACTAACTGTCAGTTCTTGATCGTCGGTGTGAACTAAAAGTCTGTCGAAGTTCCTTCTTTGAAATTTTCTTCAGGTTCCCTTCATCTGTTGGGTTCCACTCTTGACTATTTTGTCAGGTTGTACCGTTGGTTACTTGTCGGGTTCCTTTGTCCTTTTTGTCATCGGGTAACACTGAATAGTGTTGTGTCACGAATCTTTATACTTGGCAATATTGGTAACCTTGGCCTCAGGTAATTTTGTTCCCTTGTCTATCATTTTAGTATAAACTGATGGTGTTTATCATGTTTTTCCTTGCATATACTAATGACAAAATATAATGTCTTTGGTAAATACCTTTCTTCTGCTGAATTTTGAGTTTATCCTGCAATCGATCACGCACGGCCAATTTAGAATAGTCTGAACTTCTCTTCTCTTTGATCTCCTTAGCTCACTCTTCGTCAAATGGTAAAGAGATAGGTCATCAAATGGTTCTTTATACAAGTTTAAGTCATAAATTTCACTTTTAACCAAAATTGTTCAGTCGACTGTTAGATCTCACGAATAAAATATGTGTCAACTGATCTTGCACTCTTTGATGTATATTTCATGATGTCACCCAAGTTTATACCCAATCTCACTTGAGCTCAATCCATAAATTTTGGGATAGGATATATTATGATGTCAGTATCTAATGCTCCCCTTATGGCCATGATCGGCCAATTAGGTCGATCATGTTTTACTACTATCATGCGAAGATCTAGTAGCATCTACTGACTCTCCCTGAAATGATGTCTCACTTTTTTCTTTGATCTTTCATATCTCACCACTGTTGCTATATTTTTCCTTCTTAAAACAACTTTCAAAATCATTCTTTAAATCTGCAACACTCTTGAAAGTATCATTTGCAAATTATTTTGTGAATTCATAGGAGGTGGTACTCTTCTGTTTTCTGATCCATTATACCTATAAAAAATTTCTATATGTCCTGGATTATTGCATTTGTAACATATAGGAGGTCTTCTTTCCTAATTAACTTGCAGCTTACAGTACTTTGCAATGTGTCCAATGTTATTACATTTGTAGCATGTGGGTTTCACTGTAGATTCTCTTCCATTGTCTTGTCTATATCCTGATTGATTAGGTTTTTTGCATTCTTCTTTCTTGTGCTCATATACATTACAGTTAAAATAATAGCCAGAAAATTTTCTAAAAGGGACATTACCTCTGCAGTCTCTCTTCATGTGTCCAAATCTATTACAACTAAAGCATCTACCTTTGAAGGGTCTGATCTGCTCTTTAGGTTCTTCAATAGAAGGTTTAACAACATCAATCTTCTCATTTGATTTCTCTTCCTAATTCTTTGAACATTCATCTTCATTGAAGCCAATACCAGTCATATCACCTTTAGGTTTCTCTTTGTCTCTCTATTAATCAATCAAATCACTACTGGTGTGAAGTTTCTCAATGTATTTCTTTGCTTCAACAAGTTCACCTTTTATAATCTGATTGTATTTTTCCATTTCCAGATACTTATTCTTGTAGTTGTCAGCTTCATTCTTCATTTGATCTAATGCATTTTTTAAATCTTCTTCAATTTTCTTCTTAGCATCTTTTTGTACCTGTATTTCTTTAGCCATAGTCTCATTTTCAAGTTTCAGAGTTTCATTCTCTTCTTTTAGTTGCTTCACCTAATATGAACTGTCTTAATCTGAATCCTCTTTTATCTAAACCACAAGATCTTGTCTTTGATTTCTGGAAAGCTCAAGTTGTTCTTTGAGTTTCTTTATAAATTTCTCAGCTCTTCACATGTTGAATCTCAACTCTCTATTTTATGTTTTTTCTTTATCATGGTCTTCAAGTGCAACATCAAATTTTTCTTGTAAATTGTCCAAATCCATTCTGAACTCCCTCAAGTTGTTAGGCTTTCTCTCCAAGGGCCAAAATCTCTTATACCAATTGTTAGTATTGGATATTACTGAGAGGGGGGGTGAATCAGTATTATAGCACTTAATTAAATTCTTCAACCATTTAAATATTAACCATAAACTTGCAGTAAAGAAAAGAACATAATAAAATGACACGGTACTCATAACACCATATTTTGTTTTCGAGGAAACCCTGGCCAAGGGAAAACCCCGGTGGGGATGGTACCCACAAGCATGTACTAAAGTATAATGTCCCTATGAGGAGACCTAGCCCTATTTGGAGCTGAATATTGCATAGCAAATTTCCTTGTTAAAGGAATTACAACCCTATTAAAGTTTCACAACACCTTGTTAGGGGCCAACAAAGCTTACATCTCTTACAAAATAATTGAGTTTTACAAAGTGTTCTCAGTCATGAACAAGACAAGCAACACTGGTGCTTAGATAGTTACTTTATAGTTCTTCAATGATCTCTATCTTTATCTTCTCTACTATTCATGGAATCATTCATCTATCTCACCACAATTATCAACCAACCAACATCTATCTTTATCAAAAATATCTTACATATATATCTCACAACTTTACAAAGTTGGCTCTCAATATGAATATTAGAAATATTACAAAGTTGACCTTCACTACAAAATACATTTAATATAGTAAATATAAAATGCGTAGTCGGTGCTCTTGCATAGTCAATGTGGAAGTTATCAACAACTAAAATACAACTTCAATTGTCTAGAGTCCAAGTCATACTCCCTCAATCTTCGCTACTGTCCAACTACTTTGTATCATTGTTATGTTGCAGTCTGTTTGTCTTCATTTTTTTCTAACTCATCGTAGACTTAACCAAAACCAAATCGATCTTAGGTGGAGGTCATACATACCCCATAATTTCTTCCTCTAATCTCTCTTTCCCTAAATCACTAATCTCGATCTTCGACATCCAAAACACTTATGTATCTCTACTTCTATACTTAGTTGATTTCTGAATCATCAAAACTTATCTTTAAAGGAATTGATCTGAAACCTAGATTTGTTTCCATAAATGAAAACAAAAAAGTGAATCACATTACACAAAATTGATCACTTGCCAAAAACTTAGTCAAAACTACATTTGAAAAATTTTGGTGCAAAGGTCGAGGTCCAAATTCTGAGCCATTTCAACGTGATCACTTTTTTTGCATGAAAATAGAACTTCAGATCACATGGATGCACAACTAGAGTTCATTTTGAAATTATTAAGGGTCTTCTATGAATTCCCACCTCGAAGATAACCCCAGATGAAGATTCCAAGGGAGAACTCAAAGATCAAGAAGAAGACTATAGTTATAAACAAGAAAATGTTAGAATGAATTTAGAATAACAGAGAGGGGGGTGAAACAGTTATCCTCGGGTCTATATGTGCCCATTTAAAATTTATACCAATTTGAACAACTCATATATGCTCAAAATCAATAACATAAAATAACATATATATGCAGTCTACTGTTTAGATGTAAGCAACATATAGAAAATTAATAGTAAAACTCAACATAAACATTCACACAAGTTGACACCAGAATTTTAACGTGGAAACCCAATATGGGAAAAACCACCAATAACATGCTATCAAATTTGTACTCTTTTGAAGTGAGCTCTGTTAGGAGCCAACCCTGTTAAAGGTTACAAAACACAGTGCTAAATGTGACCTAGTTAAAGGATTTAATCACCCTATTAGGAGTGCCCTTGTTAGAGGACTTAGAAAATTCCACCTGAATGTCACCTTGCTAAAGGATTTATACAATGATTGTTAGGTCAACCTGGTTAAAAGGATTTTGACTGATACAATGGTTAGAAAGTAATCAGCAAGTGTAATCTGGTACATACAACTTACTTTGGAAATCCAGATCCAATTCAGCTCTAATTCTAATTCACTGAGTGGCGTCCATTCTCATTTCAATATTCATATCTACTTGGACATCCGTCAAGAAATAACTCATGCAGTTATCTTCTTCTCTATTCAACCTTTTCTGCTAGATCATGCCAATCAGTCAATTAACTATGCAATCCTCTTGCATACTCTTGATACATTTTGAATAACCTCCTGAGGTTATCTTATACTTCATCATCTAGGTCAGATACATCTTTTGCCGCTTAATCAAGATTGTAGATCTTAGGTTAGGTCAGATCCAATGAGTCTTTCCATCTTTACATTTAATTTACTTCTCTAATGCTATCACAAATTAAATATTTGATCCATGCATTAATTACGGTTACCCATGCATTTACACAATGTGGATTAATCATACTTATCCTTAATTAACTTTACATATCCCAATAAAATCAATTATGTCAGCCAGAGATCTCAAATCTCAATAATTACAAAAATACTACTGCTCGGCCAACACTGTGTTCCTCGGCAATTTACTGGTGCTCAGTCATCAATGACTTCACTCGGCATATATTGGCACTCGGCATAAACTATTCACAGTAAACTGTCACCAAAAGATAAACAACTCGTTACTTTGTCAATGTGCCAACTGATCAAGTAGCCTTGTGATTTATCATAACTCAAGCATTCCACTTGGTCTTCTTGTTATTTATCTCCTTCATCAATTAATAGATATAGTACTCAAACAGATAGCAATAGTCTCACCAGTTAAGGTTTGACATCAATGACAAAACAACAATTGTTTCCATTGTAGCTTTCCAACAATATTTCCAACAATCTCCCTCTTTGGCATTGATGGAAACACTAAACAATAAAACAATAATTTTCAACCATAGTTACCATACAATCCAAAAAATATGCCTATATTCCTTGTTATGAACAATTTTTTTATTAATGTCTTTAGCTTCATTCTGATTCTCATCTTGTAAAAATTTTCTTCCTCTATGTCTGTAATCACACTGAAAATTTTTTGTGTCTAATCATCTGTAGACTCCCTCTTTCATTAATCTCTTCCTCTTGGACAACAATCTATTTTTCAATAATCTCTCCTCTTTATCTTCTTTTCTGTAATCTCTCCCTCTTTGACAACAAGGCCAAAGACGTTGACATGTTCATCATGTAGATTCTTCTATTCTAAACTTTGTATCATGTTGTTCCTATCATCTTGCCTATGACTAATCCTCTTTTTTGTCTTTGTCTGTCTTTCACAGCTTTAGGCAGCATCCTAAAGTGTGACTACCTATGCATCAATGTGTCAAATATTCTGAATATAACATTTGATGCAATAGAATCATTTTGAACTAATTATCCTTAGTTAGGGGAATCACCCCTAATTTACCTCGCAGATACTCATGAGCATCCTTGGGTAGTGCCTTTGTAAATATGTCTGCTAACTGTTCCTTAGTGTTCACATATTCTAGTCTTACTTCCTTCTTCTGAACAAGCTCCCTCAAGTAATGATACTTGATAGCTATATGCTTTGTCTTAGAGTGCATTACAGGGTTCTTAGAAATATTAATGTCACTCGTGTTATCACAATATATGACAACTGGTTCTATGATCTCTTCTTTCATACCTTTCAATAGTATCTTCAACCACACAATATTAGAATAATTAACTGTTGCTCCTACATACTCGGCTTCAGCTGTATATTGTGAGGTGCAATTCTATTTCTTGCTTGTCCATGAAACTAATCTTTTTCCCAGAAGAAATCCTCCTCCTGTGATGCTTTTTCTGTCATCCACATTTCCAGCCCAGTCAGAATCAGTATAAACTCTAAGCTCAAACTTATCATTCTTTTTGTAATACAGACCATATTCATCTGTTCCTTTCAAATATCTCAAAATCCTTTCCCTTTAACAAGACATGGTGCATCATTACCAAATTTAATGTAATTTCCATTACACTGATCTAGTGTCTCAAATTTATCTTTATCACCAGTCATGTGATGTGAACAACCACTGTCAATAATCCAATTGTCACCTTTACTAATATAAGAAAATAGTGCAGTTTTCTCGTCATCATCAGAATCATCTTTCATAGCAACATACAAAACTTCTATAGTATTTTCATCAGAATTGTTAGAATCATTGTCAAAAGTTTCTTCAACTATATAACAAGATTTCTTACCTTTGTCTTTGTAATCCTTATACCTTCTGAAGTCTCGGTCATCCTTTCTATCTTTGTACTTGTTTTCCCTTACTTCATATTTGTCATTCTTATCAAGACATCTAGCAACAATATGACCAACTTTGTTACATGAAAAACATATGATAGGAAGTTTACCTTTGAATTTTCCTTTTCCTCTAGATAGTCTTTTTTCCATGAGTACTTCAAGTTCTTCCAGATCATCATCTGTGGTGTTGTTGTCACTGTTCACACATTTCTTTCCTTTCTTTGGTTTTTTAAGGACCAACTGGGATCTGAATGCAGATTAACCAGCTTGTGGAGTGTAGTTATCAAAATTTGACATCTCAAATGCAGTAAGTCTACCTACCAGAATTTCCAAAGCCAAATTATTGTTAGGAGTACATCTTAATTCTTGAATTGCAGAGACTCTAATAGAATATACAAGAAGAAGAGTCCTTAATAACTTGCTCATAATGGTGTTATCATCAATGGTTCCCTTAACTCCTCTAATAGCATTTACCACTTCCTTTATCCTACCATAATATTGAACAATATTTTCTCCTTCTTGTATTTTTATTTCATCAAACTTACCTCTCAACCTTTCAGAACTAGCTTGTAGTACATTTGTATCACCTCCATAGATGGTTTCTAGGGTATCCCACATTTGCTTCAGTGATGATGCAATCTCCAATATTTCTTGATTGTGTTCCTTCTTTTCTCTTAACTGTGCAGCTGTGTCAGGTGTAGTGGGGGCTACACAAGCATTTTCAACATAGTGTTTAGCTGAATCACCAATACTAGCCAGATGCAACTTCATCAAACTTTTCCGTGCGGGGAAGTTATCTTTGTTTAGCTTTGGTACCTCCTTCTTATACATCTTGATCTTTTTCTCCAAGAACCTTCAAATTATTTCCAAAAGTCCAAAGCTCTGATACCAATTGTTAGAATGAATTTAAAATAACTGAGAGGGGGGGTGAATCAGTTATCCTCAGGTCTAGATGTGCCCATTAAAACTTTATGCCAATTTGAACAACTTAGATCTTCTCGACAGCAATAACATAAAACAACATATATATATGCAGTCTATTGTTTAGATGTAATCAGCATGTAGAAACTTAACAGTAAAAATCAACATAAACATTCACACAAGTTGACACCAAAATTTTAACGCGGAAACCCAATATGGGAAAAACCACCAATAACATGCTATCAACTTTTCACTCTTCCCAAGTGAGCTCTATTAGGAGCCAACCCTATTAAAGGTTACAAAACACATTGCTAAATGTTACTTGGTTAAAGGATTTAATCACCCTATTAGGAGTGGCCTTGTTAGAGGACTTAGAACATTCCACCTAAATGTCACCTTGCTAAAGGATTTATACAATGACTGTTAGTTCAACTTGGTTAAAGGATTTTGACTGATACAATTGTTAGAAAGTAATCAGCAGGTGTGATCTGATACATACAACTTACTTTCCAAATCCAGATCCAATTTATCTCTAATGCTAATTCACTGAGTTGACTCCATTCTCATTTCAATCTTCAGATCCGCTTGGAAATCCATCAAGCAATCACTCATGCATTTCTCTGCTTCTTTGTTCAGCCTTTTTTACTAGATCATGCCAATCATTCAATTAACTATGCAATCCTCTTGCATACTCTTGATACATTTTGAATAACCTCCTGAGGTTATCTTATACCTCTTCATCTAGGTCAGATACAACTTTTTCCGCTTAATCAAGATCGTAGATCTTAGGTTAGGTTAGATCCAACGGATCTTTCCATCTTTACATTTAATTTACTTCTCCAATGCAATCACAAATTAAATCTTTGATCCATGCATTAATTATAGTTACCTATGCATTTACATAGTTTGGATCAATGGTGCTTATCCTTAATTAACTTTACATATCCCAATAAAATCAATTATGTCGGCTAGAGATCTCAAATCTGAACAATTACCAAAATACTGCTGCCCAGCCAACACTGTGCTCCTCGGCAATTTACTGGTGCTTGGTCATCACTGACTTCGCTCGGCACATACTGGCACTCGACACAAACTGTTCTCAATAAATTGTGATTGAAAGATAAACAACTCATTACTTTGCCAATGTGCCAACTGATCAAGTACCCTTGTGATTTCTCATAACTCAACCATTCCTCTTGGTCTTCTTGTTAAATCTCCTTCATCAATTAATAGATATAGTACTCAAATAGATAGAAATAGTCTCACCAGTTAAGGTTTGACATCAATGAAAAAACAACAAGTTTTCCATTGTAGCTTTCCAACAATATTTCCAACAGAAAAATCCAGCTCCTCTCCTTCTTTCTTAATGAGTTTGACCTGATTTTTAGCGAAAAGTTGATTATAAGTGGATCAAGGATCCATGCAAGTAGTTTAGTATCAGTTTAGAAATTTTTTCTTTAACAAGCTTTAGTTTTAGTTAGTTTTCAGTGTTTTTAGAGCCTTTGATGCCTTAGTTTTGAGGTTCAGAGTTTGTAGATCAAAGCAATATATATTGTAATCAAAATAATGCAATACAGTCGGATTATTGATGCAATAAAGATATACAATTGGTGTTGCATTCATGATGTGATGTTTTTCTTCTATCTATGTGAAATTGATGAATGTGTGTATGCTTATTCATTCTTTTCAAAGAGTTGACTGTGTTTATTGTTTCTCGAATCTGCGATTCTTTAAATTGAATTTTTTTGTTGTTCATCTACCTTGCTATGATGAATGTATGGGAAATATCATCTTTTGGGCTCAACAATAAATTTGTCTCGTGTGTGTGCACATCTTGGTGGCTTCATGATTTGATATATTTTGAAAATATTGCATGCATAAATACGTTTCCTCTCTAAATGATTACATCCATTGGTATATAATTGCGACATGGTCTGATTTATATCTAGTGGGTTTGTTCCAAATCTCTCTGTCATTCTATTCGCAAGGAAGGATCAATAATGGTCTATGTCCATTAGTAGTTCATTTTAAGCAATTTTCTTCATCATTGTTACCCTGCTCTTTTAAATTTCTTTCATAAATCTGAAAGCAATCGGAACCATCTTTAGTTTTAAAACACCAATTTGCATCATTAGTAAAATTACATTCTTTGATAAATCAGAAAATACCAAAAAAGGTACTAAATTTGTTTTGTAGTTTGACATCTTGAAAGTACCAGCAAAGGCCTCCTCATGAAAATTCACATTTATCTTCAACTGAGTTACCAAGCATGTTTTACCACGACTCTAGAGAACCTTAGGAATAACTTCGTTATTCTATAAAGAGAGGAAATCAAATCTCAAGATCCTAGCAATTGACTTGTGTAAAAAACAACGCTCAACAATAACTATAGAAGTCAAGTTAATGAAATAAACATACCTTTTTTATGGTTACTACCAATTATACAAATGTTTTGGACATAAAGCATATCAATGCAGTTCCAGAGTGGCTACAAAGGACACAAGACAAAGAAATATAAATTTTTTTAATTGTAATCAGAATGGACACATTTCCAAATACCATAGAAGAAAAAATTTGAACCATGATACATAAGAAAAAAGGAACGAGCTTATTTACATAGAAGAAGTAAAAAAGGAAATGCACAAGATATGGAAAATAAAAGAAGATACCTCAGACAACGTGGTTGCACCTATCTCTAGTGTAGAGAACATCTGTGGAAAATAATTCAATATACTTTGGCTTAAGGGGAGGTATAAAGAAGATCATTTTCCCCTATCAAAGAAAGTGGTGTTGTTATCAAAACATAATATCTTTTGCAATTTGACAGGACATAGTTATTGTTGAAATCTGCAGTATCAAATATTGATTTGTGGAATTTTATAGAACAAAGGAAATTTAAGTTGTGCAGATAGATAAAATGGTTTTAACAATTTTTTTTGGATGATTTAATGTTTTGGTGGAAAAACCCTAAGTACGTTTAAAATCTATTGAAAAAGGTTTTTGGTTATCATTTTCATTTCTGTGAGTTGGTGAATATTGAAGTACAAAAAATTCTTTGGAGATGAAGTGATAAACTGTGAAAAATGTATTTAGAATTTTTCTCAAGCACCTAGTTAAACTTGTAAGTTACAAAGATGAATCATGTTAGAAATTTGAAAATTTTATGCAAGAAGCTGTGGAAGATTTGTCGATAGGTGCATTTTTGGCACTACTTGCTAAGGTTGTGTGTATAGAGGATATATAGAAATTTGTGGAAACACAATAAGATGAATATGACAATGAGAAGATAATTAAAACTTCAGTATCTAGAGACAAATTGATGATGATTTCTTGTCTAGGGCATAAAGGATAGAATGTGTGGTATGAATTTCTCATGGTAATCGATGAAGAAATTATATGAATTGTATTGAGAAGAGTTTATGAATATCAGATTAATTGTATTAAGAAGACAAACCTTGTCAAATAACCAAAGAGGCAATCAAGGCGATAGTAGGTCTTTTCTCAGTCAGTTTTGTACTGATTATGATTTTAGTCAAAAATAAAGAAGTTATAGCTTTAAACGATATAATAGGAGATTGGAGGGCATTGCTGATTGACACAATTACAAACCCATTGGTAAAGTATGTAACTTTTGGTATAACCTACAAAATCTACTTCCAAAAAAGGGAAGGTTCCACTTCAGCTATTGTTGTGTATGTTTCTCACCAGATGGTCGAACACGGTATGAAATGTCATCTATGTGGGTTATTGTGATTGTAATTTTTGCATAACTTAATGTTGACCAAGAAAGAAGGATGTTATTTTTTGTTTGGCTCCTTAGCTATCTATTTGGTATTCTATTTTAAATGAGATCCCTTCCATTAAAGGAGAATGTTGTGTGGGAAGAAGGTGTATCCATAGGAAAAAAAGGTTTTTTACTAGTTAAACAATTCGGACAACAAGAACAATGCATGCAAAAAATGCTTTGATGATATCCAAAACCAACTAATTATTGGATTAAAAATCCTTAAAGACTATGTAGAAGGATACAAATATGACATCATATTTCTTATGGACATAGATTATTTCTTCATAGAAGCAATTTTACCAAGGAAATACAAACTAAAAGAAATTGGATATGAAATTACCATGAGAGAATGTGTATCGAATGTAGAAGAACTACTTAAGTGTTATGTGGATGTCATGGATTTGACAGAGGATAAGTCTGGTACGTATAAAGATTTGACTTGAACTATTACATTGTTT
>MU222835.1:85345-114776 GCA_018584345.1 Thuja plicata
TCTCTCTATATATATATATATATATATATATATTATGTATATGTTAGAGTTATGTATAAATGTTATTCATGGTATAGTTAGATGTTAAAATATTATCTTAAGACCCCTTAGTACATCCTAGGACCCTTTAAGACACTTAGAGGATGGGCCTTAGTACATCCTAGGACCTTTTAGGACCCCTATTGTGACATAAAACTATTTAAGAACCCTTAGGACTGTTTAAGACACCTAGAATGACCTATTAGAACTCTTTAAGAACCCTTAGGTAAATTAAAACCTAATAGGACCCCTTAAGACCTCATAGGACTATTAGGACCTATTAAGACTTGCTAAGCGTCCTTTTTACACAAGTCAACGACTAGGATTTTGAGATTCGATTTCCTCTCTTGAAAGAATAGCGAAGTTATCCCCAAGGTTCTCCGGGGTTGGGTCACAACCTGCTTGGTTACTCAGTTGAAGATAAATGTGAATGTTCACGAGGAGGACTTTTTTGGTACGTTCAAGACATCAAACTTCAAAACAACTTTAGTACTTTTTTTGGTATTTTTGATTTAACAAGATTGGTGTTTAATTAAATATGCAATTTTGTATTTTTTGAGATAGTAACTTTCAAATTTGCAATATAATTTAGAAGAGTAGGGTAACAAGAAATAAAATAAACTTGCTAAAAATAAAATCCTAATGGACATAAGCCATTGTCAATCTTCCCTTGTGAATTGAATGATGGAGATATTTCAAACAACCCCATGAAGTATAAATCAGATGATGTCACAATTCTATACTCAATGGATGCAATCATTTGGAGAAAAAATGTATTTGCTTGTGCAATATTTTCAAAACCTATCAAATTGTGAAGCCACCAAAAAACGTGCATACACAAGATGGATTTATCATAAATCCCACCAAATTATCTCCATGCATACATCACAGCAAGGTAGATTAGCTAACAGAAAACTCCAACTAAAAGAACAAAGATTCGAAACACAACAAAACAATTGGCTCTTTGTAAACAATGAACGGGTATGCACACATTCACTGATTTTACATAGGGAGAAGCAATTAACACACCATGAATGAAGCACCAAATGTAGATCTTTATTATATTAACAATCTAACCCTATTGCATTAATTTTGATTACAATATATAGAGTTTGGATCTACAAACTTTGAATGCCAAAATTAGGGCATCAGAGAGTCTAAATTAATGAACATAAGCTAAAACTAAGACTTTGCTAAAAGGAACCTATTGCTAATTTATACAAAGCAACTTGCATGGATTTTTAAATCCATTAGAAATTAATTTTTCCACGCAAGAAGGATCAAACTCATCAAGAAAATAGAGAGAAATGATATAGGGTTTCTCTACATGCAACTGAAGTCTTCCTCTTGATCTTTGAGTTCTGCCTTGCATTCTTCATCTCAGGTTCTCTCTGCAGTGGGAACTGATAAAGGACCCTTAGTCCTTCAAAAACAAACTCTAGTTGGGCACCCATCTGATCTAGAGTTCAAACTCCATGCAAAAAGGTAATCTATCTGGAAACACTTAGAATTTTTGACCTCAACCTCTCCTCCAAAGTTTTTTAAGTGCCCCAAAATGCTAAGGGTCGATACCTAACTCTATAGGCCCAAAATTTTTGGCCCTTTCGGAGGTCGAAAGGCCAAAAGGCTAAAAGGCTGAACTTTATCCTTTGTAATAAAATCTTCCAAGTGTAGAAAATTGCCTTCTTCAAAAAAATGTTGAAGGGATTTGAGGTGTCAGTTTGGAAAGACTTCTGGATGGGTAGCCTGAAGCCTTTGTATGATCTCTTGAACTTCCTCATAATTAATCTCCTTCATCTTTTCTTTATTAACCCTCCTCTCTTGATTCTCCTTGAATATGGTCAATTTGAAAGCAAAGAACTTGATTTCCTCCTCATGTTCTAACATTCCCTGCATGTCCTCTCTAGGGTGGAACAACTTTTGTAGGGCCTCTTTGGTGCTAACCGCTGCTAGGATATCTTTGAACTGTTGAACCACCTCTTTTGATGGATGCAAGATATGTTTATCTTGGTCCTGGTATAAATCAAGGTTGATCCCTGTGAAGAAACCATCTATCTCCTCTACGCACTCCAAGACCTCCTTTTGTTTTTCCAATATGTTAGCTTGACATTCTTCGTAGAACCTAATTATTTTGGCTATACACTTGATCCAGGTCTCAAATTTGTCTAGCTCTTCACCCTCATATATCTTCAGGGTGTGTGTAAGAAGATGACTCCACATGAGGAATAACTTTTTACCTTAGTCATTTTTTGGAAATCATACTTCAATAAACAGGGTGACATTTTCAAAAAGCAGGGTAATGTTTTGCTTCGGGACCCCGAGCCTAAATTCAAATTGTCACCCCATAGGAGACGGGGTCTCGAGGCTAAACATGGTCCCTCTCAAAATGGGGTGACATTTGAAATGCTACCTCATTTCAGAACGGGGTGACGTTTCAAACTTTACCCCGTTTTGAAAACTATAAATATTTTTTTTGGGCGATTATTGTCATTTTCAGTTAGCGCAACCCTGCTTTTGCCTCTACCCCATTCTGTTTTAGGCAAAATTCCCTCAGGTGATGACGTTTTCAACATTTTTTATAGTTTTATTGGCATTTTTTCATTTTTTAGTATTATTTACTATTTTTAACTATTTTTCTAATAAAATTTGTTATTTTTTCCCTTCAGAGCTGCACCTCTTCAGTTGTTGTCTACTCCACCTGCACATCTTCGCTTGCCGTCTACAGCACTTCCACGTAGGTCTTTTTTTAAATATATTCATTTTAATTATTATTTGTATTATTTTTTAATAGTATTTATTGTTATTTTTATTATTAAAAATGCATGTATGTCAAATTTATTTAGTAAATTATTGTACATAAATGTTAAATTTAGTTTAATATATGTATTTAATTTTTTCTTGTATTTAGTATATATAGATGTAATTTTTTTTGTATTTTTATCTGAAAATGTATAAACCACACATGTACAATAGAAAATTAAAACAAATGAGAAACCCACACCACATACCTGAAACTGATAACTTGAAATTGTAATCTTAAATTTTCAACACATAATAGAAACCCTAGTTAAGATGTTTTATAGAAATAGTAGGTAATCTGCATTAAACCAGTTCAAATAGATCTTAAGACAAAATATTTACATCCTAGAGACTCTAGACTATAGCCCTAGTATGTATATTAATGGGTCTTAAAGGGTTGCATGATCTATTATGACCCCTTAGTACTTATGAATGGGTCCTACCACCCCTTAAGACAACTTTGGCCACATTAAAAGCCCTTAGGATCTATTACGTACCATAAGGGGTCATAAGACCCATTAAGGAATAAAAGTTTCTTTATGACCCCTTAACACTAACTAGTCAGCCCCACAACCTATTACAAACCCTAAGGGTGTCTACGACCTATTTATGACAACTTAGGATCAATTTGTACCCCTTAGGCCCTATTATGTGTCTTAATGGGTTGTATGATCCATTATGACCCCTTAGTACCTATGAATGGGTCCTCCCACCCCTTGAGACCCCATAGGAAGCATAAGGAACCCAAAGGTATCATAGGATCTATTATGACCCCCTAAGATCAATTCACACCCCTTGGCTCCTATTATGACCCCTTAATCTTATGAATGGGTCCTACCACCCCTAAGACCGTTTTAGACACATTAAAATTCCTTAGGACCTATTACGTACCATAAGGGGTCATAAAGACCCACCATTAAGGACTATGAGTTTCTTACAATACCCATTAAGACCCCTTAACATTAACTAGTCATCCCCACAAGCTATTACAAACCCTAAGGGTTTCTACGACCTATTTATGACCACTTAGGATCAATTTGTACCCCTTAGGCCCTATTATATATCTTAATGGGTCTTAATGGGTTATATGATCCATTATGACCCCTTAATACCTATGCATAGGTCCTCCCACCCCTTAAGACCCCCTAGGAAGCATAAGGAACCCAGAGGTATCATAGGAGCTATTATGACCACATAGGATCAATTCATACCCCTTAGTCTTATGAATGGGTCCTACCACCCCTAAGACCCCTTTAGACGCATTAAAAGCCCTTAGGTCCTATTACATACCATAAGGCGTTATAAAGACCCACCATTAAGGACTACAAGTTTCTTACAATACCCATTAAGACCCCTTAAAATTAACTAGTCAGCCCCACAACCTATTACTAACCCTAAGGGTTTCTACGACCTATTTATAACCACTTGGGATCAATTTGTACCCCTTAGTCCCTATTATGTATCTTAATGGGCCTTAATGGGTTGTGTGATCCATTATGACCCCTTAATACCTATGCATGGGTCCTCCCACCCCTTAAGACCCCCTAGGAAGCATAAGGAACCTAGAGGTATCATAGGAGCTATTATGACCACATAGGATCAATTCATACCCCTTAGCTCCTATTATGACCCCTTAGTCTTATGAATGGGCCCTACCACCCCTTTAGACACATTAAAAGCCCTTAGGACCTATTACATACCATAAGGGGTCATAAAGACCCGCCATTAAGGACTACAAGTTTCTTACAATACCCATTAAGACCCCTTAACATTAACTAGTCAGCCCCACAGCCTATTACAAACCCTAAAGGTTTCTACGACCTATTTATGACCACTTAGGATCAATTTGTACCCCTTAGTCCCTATTATATATCTCAATCGGTCTTAATGGGTTGTATGATCCATTATGACCCCTTAGTACCTATGAATGGGTCCTCCCACCCCTTAAGATCCTCTAGGAAGAATAAGGAACCCAAAGGTATCATAGGAGCTATTATGACCCCTTAAGATCAATTCATACCCCTTATCTCCTATTATGACCCCTTAGTCTTATGAATGGGTCCTACCATGCCTAAGACCTATTTGTGACCATTTAGGATCAATTTGTACCTCTTAGGCCCTATTATGTATCTTAATGGGTCTTAATGGGTTGTGTGATCCATTATCACCCCTAAGTATCTATGAATGGGTCCTCCCACCCGTTAAGACCCCCTAGGAAGCATAAGGAACCCAAAGGTATCATAGGAGCTGTTATGACCCCTTAAGATCAATTCACACCCCTTATCTCCTATTATGACCCCCTAGGATTATGAATGGGTCCTACCACCCCTAAGACCTATTTATGACCACTTAGGATCAATTTATACCCCTTAGGCCCTATTATGTATCTTAGATGTTTATGTATGGATGTTTAGATGGATGCATTGTTTAGATGGTTAATGTATGGATGTTTATTTATGTATGGATGTTTAGATGGATGCATTTTTTAGATGGTTAATGTATGTAATTATTATCATGCATTAGAATGCAATGATGTTAATTATTAATGTAATGGCCCTAATTTATGCAATGTACTAGATATACATGATGTAGATGGATGTATGTGCAATGTTTCTTAGATGTTTATGTACGGACGTTTAGATGGATGCATTTTTTAGATGGTTAATGTATGGATGTTTTTTATGATTGGATGTTTGGATGGATGAGTTGTTTAGATGGTTAATTTATGTAATTATTATCATGCATTAAAATGCAATGATGTTAATTATTAATGTAATGGCCCTACTTTATGCAAATGTACTAGATATACATGATGTAGATGGATGCATGTGTGATGTTTATGTATGGATGTTTAGATGGTTTTAATGTATGTAATTATTTCAATTATATGTGCAGGGTATATTTTGTGCACATCATCATGGATGAATTTAATAATGACGATTTGATTAATCATGGTCCAGATCCTCCACCTCCACACCCACCGCCATCGCCACCCCCACCTCCACCTCCACTACAACCCAATCCCAATGATTTAGAATGCTTCAAAGCGTTAGTTTATGAGAATGTTAATTCTATTGTTGGACACATTAATTCTCTCAAAAACCAACCATTTGTTCCCCCACATGTGCATCGATACATTGCTACAATGCAAAGCATTATAGATTCTGTGAGAGCCATTGATGGGGATCTTAATGGCCATAATGCTTGGAGAGAGGAGATGAGGCAATATTATATTGATTGCCTCTCCTACCAACAAAGTAATGAGTAAAAAATAACAAAGGACACGATTTCTCCTTATTTCATAGACCCAAAAACAAATAATCCCATACATAATAATGAAACACATATCCATGAGGTGGTGTAGACATGATGGAATGGTCAACAATTTTTGGATTCATTGGTGGATGTTTTGATCACCCCCCCCCATGCAAACCAAGAAGTGCCCTTCTATTTTTTGAAAACATTATATGTTGAGTTTGTGTTGGGTAGAAAACCCAACTACTTTGATATTAGATATTTCTAGGGGGTTGGTCTTGGCATGCCTCAAAATAGACAAGGGGCCAGGATTGATCCTAGGAGACCCATTCCACCCACACCTCTCTCGGATCCTCCTACCCCTATATTACCTGTTCCTTTTTATCACCAGTCCATGGTCTCAGCGCTTGGATCATTGAGCCAGTTGACTACCAGCCTCAAGGAGCAGTCCACACATATTGCAAGTCCTGCAATAGAGCCTTATCTCTGCACGAATTACAATGAGATGTGTTATGGTCCTATGCCTTAGGAGGGTGAGGCTACTTCTTTATCACATGGAGCATCACATTAGTTTCGATCATATGTGGGCATGCTCATTGCTAGAGACCATCCTCTTGATCACCAGGATCCATAGGTAGAAATACATTCTCACATATATTTCTTTTTAATTTAATTTGAATACATGTACACTTTTTATTTTTTAAGATCATGTGCAATATGAATTTAATTTATTGAAAATACATGTATATATGTGCTTGTGAATAGACTATGGGCGGAGAGCCATCGAGCTTGGGACTAGATGGGATTATTTTTTCCTTGACGCATGTTGGCACATTTCATGGGGTATAATTAGAGAAATCAAGAGATTAGTGAAGTAAATTTTTTATTCATAATTTAATTAAGTGTTAAACCTATACATTTATAATAAAAATATGTGTTGTAAAACAGGGAGTCATGATCCACTGAGACACACTATGCCCAGTGGTCCACCACTGTCCTTTGTAATGGATGCCAAGCCACTAGAGGTAATTTACTATCAGTAATCTTTTGTAATATTTAAATTCAAAATTTATCAATAAATTTCCATGTATTAAAGCGCAATTTAACCCCTTACTACAAATTAGTACAATTTCCTACACAACTAAATTTGTGAATCTTTGTATGTGTAGGTTTCTATTGGCAATACCACATAGATTGAGTCCCAAGAGGGACCAAGACAAGAAATGGATGTCCAGATGGTAATTTTAAATTGTTCTTCTCAATTTTATATAAATTGTATTAAAATATATTAAAAATCATTTTTTATAGTATTGGTGTTGATTAGTGAAGTAATCAAGAGATTAGTGAAGTAAATTTTTTATTTTTCCTTCAATTAAGTGTTAAACTCGTACATTTCTAAAAAGGATGTGTTGTAAAATAGGGGGGTCATGATCCACTGAGACACACTATGCCCAGTGGTCCACCACTATCCTTTGTACTATATGATGATCCATTAGAGGTAATTTACTATCAGTAATCTTTTGTAATATTTAAAGTCAAAATTTATCAATGACTTTCCATGTACTAAAGCACAATTTAACCCCTTACTACAATTTAGTACAATTTCTTACACAACTAAATTTGTGAATCTTTGTATTTGTAGGTCGTTGTTGGTGATACCACATAGATTGAGTCCCAAGAGGGACCAAGACAAGAAATGGATGTCCAGATGGTAATTTTAAATTATTCTTCTCAATTTGATATAAATTGTATTAAAATATTAAAAATCATTTTTTATACCATTGGTGTTGATTATTTCTCGCAGATAGAGTCCCAAGAGGGACAACACCATGAGATAGGTCATGATGTCCACCGGGATATTGGAGGAGACACACAAAATGTCATGGTAATTAGTTTAATAATTTCTTCTTAAGAGTTAATTTTTATAAATGTTATTAAAGTTATTTTTTAAGATAATTTTGAGTAGTTTAAACATTGAATTCATGTATATATATTAGAGCCATTAAATTTTTAAACTATGGTGATTTTTTAATAGATTCATTCACATGGTCTTCATTCATGTGGACTGAAGAGGACTTTGGACTTCTGGGGTGCTTGATTTCATGCACATTTTATGCATATTGTATATTATATACACTCGATGTTTTATGTTACTAACACTTGATATTTTATGTTATGGACACTTGATGTTTTCTGTTACGAACACTTTGTTAGAAACACTGAGAGGGGGGGGGGGGGGNACTTTGTTAGAAACACTGAGAGGGGGGGGGGGGTGAATCAGTATTTGTATATTAATTATATTTCAGCACTTTAAACATAAATCAAACATACATTCAATGAATCTTAACACAAGAACTCATAACACATGATATGTTTACAGGGAAACCTTGATCAGAGGAAAACCCTGATGGGAATTAGTACCCACAAATATTGCACTCGTATAATGAACTTGTTAAAGTTCCTTTTCCCTGTTAGGAGAAGTCTTTACAATCCAAGTACAATGACCCTATTAGGAGTCTATTACAAAACCCTATTAAAGGTATATGGCTCACTGCCTGAGCTCACTGTCCAATAAGATGAAGGCTACAACCTTCTGATAGTTGATATACACTATATCAAAAATGAACTGCTATGATGACACTGTTGTCTGATCAGTTATGTTTATGCGCTGATGCTCTTACTCTCTTAAAGAGCTTTATCTCATACTGACTTCACTATACTACTCTTCTATATCTTTCTTATACATTTTCTTTGACACTTGTAATATACATTTACATTACATATTTATATGTTCATGTTCGAATAGATGTGACTCAAAACAAGACTATAGTTGGCCCTAAAAACATAATACACAATGCTTCCAAAAAAATTGGTTTAAGCGTGTTTACAACAATACTAAAGACATTATTACAAACATATAATCAAAGGTGCTTGGCCTTTACACAACAAAACAATTCACGCTGATCCAAAAACTGAAGTCAGCTACATGCTCTGTTTCCTGAACTGCAGTAGTATTGTTCTTCCTGTAACTTGTATGTACTGTCATTTCATACAATGCATGTCTAGACTTAGTATGTATACATCACATAGAACATATATATAAACATGCATACTCTAACTTGGTCTCTCACACATGCGCTGATGTGTTGATCATTGTATAACTCTGTCTGTCCTATTTTCCATACTTAGTCATTTTATCTTCTAAGTTATCTTTGACAGAAACTTAATATGACTTTGTTTCCATAATGAAAACAAAAAATAAGTCATGTATCCTCTAGGATTCAACTTTCCAACAATATCCCCCTTTTTCATTAGTGGAAATAAAGGAATGTGGCCAAGTTTCTCAAAATGACTTAACACACAAAATCATTGCATCTTTTAACATATATATATTGCTCCCCATATATACACATTCTCTATATACATTACTCCCCCTTTGAAATTAATGACAAAGGTTTCCAAAACTTGTAAGTCTCTAGATACTTACTCCATGTAAACATCTAGATACACAATTAGAAGAGATTGGATCTCTTTCTGCTAGAATACCTTCATTGCATCAATTGTTTGGAGATGGGCGCATAGGGCATATTTTAACTTCTCCATCTTTATCAGATCCATGTAGGGACCTTGATCATATGTGACAATGGTGGCATCAATCTATTTGATGTTATCTTCCAAAACTACTAGAGAGGGCGCTAGAACATTCCTCAGTTGGGTCTGCCTGATTCTTATCTTATTGATCTCCAATTTTTCTTTTTCAATTTTTTTTAACTATCCTTGATAGACATTGTTACAGATGTTCATGTCTTGGGTGGATGTCTCAATTGATTTTCTAATAGTGTCCACCATGATCTCTTCTTCTTCTATCTTTTTGATATGTTTAGAGGTGAGCTTCACTTTGTCCATGCAGTTTGCTATAACCTTCTTACCTTTAGCTGCCAACTCTTTCAATATAGATTGCCCAATCTTTAAAGATTTTAAGTCTAAGGTAAAATTATTTACCAATTCATTCAATCTCTCCTTTTATACTCATCTTCTGCAATTCTAGTAGCAGAGTCTACTAGGTCTGTAAAGTGTACTTTGAAGCTTTTTAGAATGCTGTCGACATCTTCAACTAACTGAACTTTGGCTACTTTCTTGTCTGCATGCACTAGATCATTCAAGATGTTTATTGATTCCAAGAGGAGAGGGTTCCTCATAACTTGTTTTTCTTTGGCTTTTTCCATAGCTAGAACGCTGATCTTTATTAAGTCCTCTTCTCCCCACACATCTAGACTTGCTGAGTCAGGAGTTAACCTTGACAACAATGAAGTAGATGGTAAAGTGGATGTAGTGAATATATTATTTTTATTGGTATCCATGCATTCACTCTTTACTGGTATCTCCTTGACTGGTGTCTCATTATCTTGAGTATCTTTCTCTTTATTCAAGTCTATTGGATCATTGGAGGGAACTTCATCTTGCTGTACATATGTATCATTAGTGCACATCTCTTCAGTGCTTACAAATGCTTTATCAACTTTGTCCATGTCATTGTCAGATGTTATCATGGATATCTTGATATCATCAATCACTATAGTATCTTCTGAGTCTTTTGTTGTATCAAAAGTTATTGATACTGAGGGCGCTGAAACCTATGGACCTATCATAAGTGCATTTTGAATTACTATTTTTGTAACCTATTTGGGAGGAGCTGGAGTTACCTTAGTTGTAGGCATCATTGATGGATACATGTGTCTATCCATAAACACTTGTGCAAAATATTTTTCTGTCTCTTTTCCAACTAACTCATATTCCTTGTTCATAATATGAAGTTTTCTTGTCTTAGTTCTTAGATAAGGCTTCACCAGATCTAACAGAATTGCCTTCTCATCATGTGAGCATAAAGGGAGAAGATTATCCATTGTTTCTTCTCTTATCCTCATATCTTCCTCAATTGCATGTCTCTTCATTATTTCTAGTATGTTCCATAACTTGTCAGGTATCATTATTTTGAGTTCTAGAACTAATTTCTTAAACTTAATCATATGAGAGATGATCATAGAATGTATCTCAGATTTATCTATCTCTTGATACTTGTCATAAACCTTAGCAAGTGTGTCTAGTCTACCTTCATTAACAATCATGTTTTTTAAGACATTTAGACTAGGTCTAAATCCTACTTCAGGAGGAGCTTAAGTATTTCTTACTATGCTCCGTGTAGTTCTTGAGGATGGGTGACCTGTGGGTGCTTCCTTCCTTCCTCTAGACTTCTTTCTTGGTATAGAAGGTGGAGATGAGTCTAGGTCAATGGTGGTAGAGGGCACATAGGTGTTCTCTACTTTCTTCTTCTTTTGGGTGTCATCAGTCTTCTCAAGTTCTTTTGCAATCTTAGCTTCCTTGGCTTTATCTAAGTCTTCTTGAGTGATTCCATGAACTCTAAGGATTCTAGATGTAATTTTGGATGCCTTCCTTTTTTTTTTAGCACTGTGTAATACAGAATCAACTGCATTATTCTTCTCTATGTAAGTGCCCCACTTTGGCTCATTAGGATATTTGGCCGCAGATAAGAGAACTTGTGCATATCCTTCTAACACATGTTCCTCCACTTCATAACCAAGTGGGTGAATCCATTTGGTTCTAGGTTCAACTACCTCCATACAAGTGCAATCTATTTCTACCATGAAACATATGGTCTCCTTATATTTATCAACTATCTTCTTAGATAATCTAAACCTTTTCTGCATCTTGATCCTAAATGTTTTAATATCCATGTCCATGGCATCTTTCGCACTACTCTCTAATGTGGCTTTAAGTGAAATCTGAGACATTGTAGGTTTGCTTCTATCTAGGTAAAGATTTGCAACCTTACCAAGAATGTGGAAGTACAAGTAGATAATCAAAGACCCAAACCTGAATGTCTTGTTCTTGTCATGCTTGATAACTCGAATGTTGTCAATCAATTGAGCGCGCAATATCTCACATAGATTGTACTGAGTGTTATCCTTCACCATCCTTATTGTTGCTAGAACTATGGCTGTTTACACACTATTTAGTCTGCTTGCATGGTGGAACTTGTAACCAAGTATCATAGTTAGAAGCTTTATATCATCTTCCTCGATAGGATCAACTGTCATACCGCGCTTGTCACTTCTTGATAAACAAGCTTGTTCAACTTGCTTCTTGACATCCTTTCCAGTAGGAAGAAATGGTCCAATATTAGGAAGTCTTATTAATTCATGGATTAGGTCTGTAGTGATTTGAAAAATAACCTCACCAATCTAGGAAAGGTCATCATGTATTCTACTCAGTAGTATCTTCACCCATTCTGGCTCATAAAACTCGAGCGCATTGGAGTATTCAAATATGGGGTTATTAGTCAGATGCACAAATTCATCCTTGAATGAGTAGTTTGGTTTCATCATGGATCTTATAAGAGTGGCTATGCTGTTGTCTCCTACTATTTCCTTCTTGCAATTGATGTATGCACGAATATCTTCTACGTGCACGAATCTAAGTGGAGTTTTGGAGAATGCTCCTTCAACATCATCTAGAATGGACTTGAATGGATGTTTCTTAAAGAAAAATCGCTTCCTCTCAGCAGTGTCAAAAACAACTGGGGTTGCCATACTTACTTGGAGCTTGATTAAGTAGGGTTTCATGATAATTAAAAATGGCACAACTGCTAGGGTTACGTTTCAACTTCTTATCCATTTACTTAACCACAAAATCTATTGTACTTCCGTGATTTGATTCTTAGTGCTCCTGTGCTCTCCAAATTCTGTAATCTCGAATGCTAATGTGAAGAAGATCGAACATTTACAACTTTTTATAAAGGTTACTACATTTAATGTTTACAACTGTACATAGTTTTCACAGAGAGTTTCAAAATATGTTCTGAATGAATTATAGACAATGCGTGTATGCATACTGCTATATCATGTGATCATAAGCATGAATCCATAGGTGCATACTCAGAGGTGAGTATACAAGCCGTGCAGGGGTTCCGAGCTAGAATAGCTCCCCCCTAAGACCAAGAAGGTCTATTCAACCAGAAATAGAGGATGTGTCCACTGTGGATGCATAAACTACTTTGTTCTCTGCATTGTCCTTCTTTACTTCAACCCAAATTTTTCTTGAATCTTATTTTTCTTGAACAAACTTGACTTCTCGTTCTTCTTCAAATAGTGATTTCTTAGGATCCTATTGTTTTTGAGTTCTGGATCTATAGAACCTTGAGATGTGTCCAACCTTTCCACATGTGTGACAAATTATAGGAGGTCTGATGTTTTTTTTCATCATGATGCACTACTTTTCTATGTGTCCATTGTAATTACATACCTGACATGTAATGTTCTGCTGATTTCTTTGATTGTTTTGATTCATTTTTCTCTGATTTTTTTGAGACCGATTTCTTTGATTTGTTCTGCAATGTATAGCCCTATGACCAAACTTATTACAGGAGTAACAATAACCATTGAAAGTTCTTACCTCTTTATAATCTCTTCCCAAATGACCATGTTTATTACATGGATAACAAGTTCTGTTAACTTGCTTGATTTCTCCTTTAGGTGGATCTATTTTAGTCTCTACAACATTTTCAACTTTATTTGCTTCTGAAGATGCTTCGTGTTCTTTCTTTATTTCTTTCAATGAATTAATTTCAACTTGTGCTATACTGTATCCAAGACCAGTAGTGTTTCCTATTAGCTTTTGTGCATTGATCTGAGATTGAAGTGAATCAGAACTTGTGTGGAGTTTATCAATCTTATCCTTTGCTTCTGTTTATTCAGATTCCATCTTTTTCTTTATGTTCTCCAATTCCAAGACTTTCATATTTTCTTGCAAAAGTTCATCTTCTAATTGTTTTCTTTATTTGATCTTTTCTTCAATAGAAATTTGACTATCTGTTAGCTATTCATCTAGATTTTCAATTTTATCTTTCAGAGGCATGTTCTCTTCATTCAGCTTTTTGACCATTTTCTCTAAATCACTTGTAGAACAATCTTTCAAATATTTTCTCAATTTCTTGATAAGCTGTGAGCCATCAACATTCAGTCTAAGTTCTTCATTTTCTTTTTCAAATCTGTCAAGATCTTCAAGAGTTGCTTCAAGATTCTTTTTCAAATGTTTTTCTTCTGCTGAGTCCATGATCTCCTCAAGTAGTTAAACTTTCTTTCAGAGGACTAGAGATCTGATACCAATTGTTAGAAACACTGAGAGGGGGCGGTGAATCAATGTTTTTCTATTAATTATATTTTAGCACTTTAAACATAAATCAAACATACATTCAATGAAGCTTAACACAAGAACTCATAACACATGATATGTTTATGAGGAAACCTTGATCAGAGGAAAACCCCGGTGGGAATTAGTACCCACAAATATTGCACTCGTATAATGAACCTGTTAAAGTTCCTTTGCCCTGTTAGGAGCAGTCTTTACAATCCAAGTACACTGACCCTATTAGGAGTCTATTAAAAAACCATGTTAAAGGTATATGACTCACTACTTGACCTCACTACCCAATAAGTTGAACGCTACAACCTTCTGATAGTTGATATACACTATATCAAAAATGAACTGTTGTGATGACACTATTGTCTGATCAGTTTCATTTATGCGCTGATGCTCTTACTCTCTTAAAGAGCTTTATCTTAGATTGACTTCACTATACCACTCTTCTATATCTTTCTTATACATTTTCTTCAACACTTGTAATATACATTTACATTACATATTTATATGTTCATGTCCGAATAGACGTGACTCAAAACAAGACTATAGTCAGCCCTAAAAACATAATACACAATGCTTCCAAACAAATTGGTTTAAGTGTGTTTAAAACAATACTAAATAAATTATTACAAACATATAATCAAAGGTGCTTGGCCTTTACACAAAAAAAAAATTCACGCTAATCCAAAAATTGAAGTCGGCTACATGCTATGTTTCCTGAACTGCAGTAGTACTGTTCTTCCTATAACTTGTTCCTACTATCATTCCGTACCATGCATGTATGGAATTAGTATGTATAAATCACATAGAACATATATATAAACACACATACTCTGATTCAATCTCTCGCACATGTGCTAATGTGTTGAATGATGTATAACTCTGTTTGTCCTATTTTCCATACTTAGTCATTTTATCTTCTAAGTTATCTTTGACAGAAACTTAATATGACTTTGTTTCCATAATGACAACACAAAATAATTCATGTATCCTCTAGGAGTCAACTTTCCAACACACTTGATAAGTTAGGACACTTGATATTTTATGTTATGGACACTTGGTATTTTATATTATATACACTTGATGTTTTATGTTACGAATACTTGATACTAGACACTTGATATTTTATGTTATGGACACTTGATTTTAGACACTTGATATCTACATGGGTTTTATTTACATGCTTTATTTGATGGTCAATTTATGTATATATCTATTGTACATAATTTGGACGTTAAAATAAAATGACAAAAAGAACAAGATATAAGACAATGTGAAAATTAAAAGCTTCTCAATTTTGAAGATAGAATGAATGAACATGTCCTTGATAGTTTTAATAATATACCAATATAGGTCTGTGCAATAATAAAAATATTTAGGTCATCAACAAAATGACATCATTATATACCTAAACTAAAATTGAACTAGCAACCTACAACAATAGAAAAATAGTTAATAAGTAACTTAAATTATGTGGACATGGTAAATATGAAGTCAAAAGCATGTACAAATTAATGTTTATGAGTACATAAATGTAATATTAGCATACTTACCATGTATTTAAAAACAACGTTCATTAAAAGTTCTTCAAACAAAATGGTGTCACTATAGACCTGAAGCAAAATTCAACTACCAACATGCAATAATAGGAAAAAAAATTAATAAACTTAACTAAACTTTTTTGAACATAGTAAATATGAAGCAAAATTAAACTAAAAATTAATGTTTGTGAGCACATAAATGTAATACTAGCATACTTACCATGTATTTAAAAATAACGTTCATTAAAAGTTCTTCAAACAAAATGGTGTCGCTATATACCTGAAGCAAAATTGAACTAGCAATATGCAATAATAGAAACAAATTTAATAAGTAACTATAATATTTTGGAAAACATAATCATGAAATCAAGAACATGTACTTAAGGGGATAGATAGGATAATGGCTTAAAAGGATATCTTAAGGGGAAGTCTTAAGGGGACGTCTTAAGGGGATGTCTTAAGGGGAAGTCTTAAGGGGATATCTTAAGGAGATATCTTAAGGGGATATCTTAAGGGGGAAAAATTAGGTTGACTAAAGGGGAAGCCTTAATAGGACATCTTAAGGGGAAGTCTTAAGGAGATATCTTAAGGGGTGCAAATATTGGGTTGACTTAAGGGGACGTCTTAAGGGGAAGTCTTAAGGGGATATCTTAAGGGAATATCTTAAGGGGGTAAAAATTAGGTTGACTGAAGGGGAAGTATTAAGGGGACGTCTTAAGGGGAAGTCTTAAGGAGATATCTTAAGGGGATATCTTAAGGGGTGCAAAAATTGGGTTGACTTAAGGGGACATCTTAAGGGGAAGTCTTAAGGGGATATCTTAAGGGGAGCAAAAATTGGGTTTTCTTAAGGGGATGTCTTAAGGGGATGCCTTATGGGTATGATAATGCAAGTATTTAAATAGATAAAATATATGTCAAGTTATCAAAAAACTTAAAAATACACATGTATACTTACTTTTGTTTAAACTTATTCCATTGTACTACAAGCCTCAATTTTTTGCAATGCATACATAATAAGATTATGACATGTTAAGGTGATGTTAAAAATGAAATAAATTATATATAAAGTTATCAATTATTCTATAAGTGCGCATATATCTAAATACATGTATATACTTATTCCATTGTACCATCTGCATCCTCTCTTTTTTGCAGTGCATCTATAATCATCTCATGTTCTTCCATAGAAATCGACCACAGCTCTTTCTTAAATGGTCTCCCATGATATCTCGATAGCTTTATATTAGTTTCCAAAAGAAAATGTGAGTAGTGTATAATCTTCTTATGTTTTTTCATAGTCTTTGAATGCATGCAAACCACTCTTCCTTGTTAGGTATTTTTGTAACCAGGTGCCAACAGCCACCACTGAACCTCTAGGATAATGAAAACCATCATCATCTTCTCTAGGTTGTACTAACTTATGTTTGGTCTCAACGCATCTAGCCAACCAATAATTTGTTTCCTCTTCATTATTCTCAGGTGTAACAACAAAATACACATGTCCTGCAAATTGAAATATAAATTTCCAATAATTAAATTACCATATATTTTAATCGCAAAAAAAAAAATAATACCAATATTTGAATTCAAACATAAATTGATATAGAAAATACAATTATCTTCTTGTACAAGATCTAAAAGATGGTCGTAGTCCTCTGATGCAAATAGTTGATCATTGTCTTCAAGTGTTGTTTCATTTATCTCATATGTTTGATCAGGTGTTAGTGATCTTTGCTTCCACTCTTTGACCCATTCTTTATTCTCGCAAGAATTCCAATCACCTGAAATATAAAATTGACAAAAACATGCAAGCTCCCTTGTCCACAAAGTCCATGTGCTTGCATCTGAACTTTTAAAGGAATGCCATGATGATGATCCACTAATTGTCTGACAGTCAAGTCTATGTGGAATGTCATTTTCTTCAATTAATGAAAAATATCATAATTATACGGTTCTTGTTTGATGCTATAGATAATATTGAATTGCACCAATCCATAATAGCATGTGCATCTTTAAATTTAGTTGCATCCTCAAATTTTAGTTTCTCTCTAGCCAAAATTCTCTTCACACATGCACCAGCTCCATCATGTTCTCCTTTACCATGTCTAGCTTCAAAAAAACTCCACATATGTGGTATATTGGTTTCCTTGTGAGCCCTACTAAGCCAATAAAATATTCAAGAATTCTTAAATTGACTCGTACAATTATCAGACCATATGTGATGTTCTCTTATGTGGATTTCTCGTTCTCTTAAATTAATATAAAATTTGTCAAAACAATGTTGAACAAACTCTGGCGAGTGCATCCAATTATCACTTAAATTGAAATGATACTCCCTCACGATTCTTCTATCATCCTCTATACTATAATGTGCATGTCTATAAACAATATGAACAAACATAGACACTTGCATTGAATTGTAGTTTTGGTCTTGAGTTTCCTCTTGTGGAGCAAGAGTATAATTTTATGCAAAGTCGACCACTAATAGTATAGTACCAATTGGAAATGTATTTCTACATGTGCGGAATTCACCATCGAGTCATCTAGCATATTGAGAGTGTTTCACGTATTTTGGAAGAATCTTACTCTTGAATTCTAAAATGAATGCATGTACACTAAGTTTTTTTGTGATTAATTCACATCTCTTTCCAATTTTTCCATATTTTAGAGGATACTCAATATTCTTAAATATTTTAACATCCACTAATTATTGTCTAGAATCATTTTCACTAATTTCATGAATGCAATGTCCAATTAATGAAAAATTTCCACAACTAGTGCATTGTCCAGAAATACATGAACTTAAGAAAAATATTTCCCCATTTTATCTTTCACAAAACAAACTTGCTACAAACTCCTTGATTGTCTCAGGTGGTATATTAATGTCACAATTCTCCGTAATCTTGTTAGCATGTAAACTACACCGTATATATTGAAAAACATCATAGTGATAACAAAATTGAACATGTGTTTTGCAACAACAAGATATTTGTTTCTTATTGATTTTCACATACCAAGGCTTGCATTTTTCAAATGATCTTTGACTAAGAGTAATTTTCCCAAGTATCACAACCTCATCTAAAAATTTCTTATAAAATTCAGTTTGTGTTGTGTCTAATAAGTGTTTTGGATGAGGATCATGAATTTTTCACCCCACTCTTAATTTCAAAACATCTCTCGCATTAGATGAAACCCTCGTATTATCATGCCAATACTTTTCAAGCAATGATTTGATTTCAAGACTCAATTTCATGTCAGATCATGGGAGTCTACCACTAAAACTCCAACATTGGTTAATTGGATCATTTTCAATACTTGATCTTCTCCTTGATGCTCTTACTAATGTTTTAGGATGCATGTTTAAAATTCCACTAATAGTTTTAACCATTTTTTTATCCAAAGTGTTTTTATTGACTATAGCAGATGTTATGACTTGTCGTGTTGCGTTGCTATCTTTTGATCAACTCATTTTTCCAATAGATTTAATGGCACTAGAAATAGTAGATATAACATGTTTAATAGAGGAATATTTTGTATTTTGTTTCACTTTAATGCCTAGTCTTTTCATTACTTTTCTCATTTTCCACATTCTCATCAATTGAATCACAAGTTGACATTGAAATGTTAATTTTTCTGATAGAAACATTCTTTGTACATTTTATTAGCATATTTTTCTATCTGCCTCAAAGAAAGCTTACCAAAAAGACCATTCAAAATATTACTTTCAATATGTAAAAAATATTTTTCATTTTCATTTAGGAAAGGAATTTCATTGCTCTTTGCATCAACATTAGGAGGATTTTCATTTGCATCAACATTAGGAGGATTTTCATTTGCATCAACAAAAGGATTTTCATTTTCAACGACATTAGGAGGATTTTAATTTGCATGAACATTAGGAGGATTTTCATTTGCATCAACAAAATTATTTTGATTTTCAACAACATGAGGGATATTTTCATTTGCAACAACAAAAGGCTCTTCATTTTCAACAATAATAGGGGGATTTTCATTTTCAAATTCTCTAAGCTAGAAAATATGATTAGGCCTCATTGATTCAATTTCATCTCTATAATATGCAAGTAATAAGTCTCTATAAATATTGTCATCTATTATCGTAGGTTGAGTATCATTCAAAGGTGAAGTCAAAGACATACCCGGAACATCACTACAATGTCCATTCAACGACATGCTTGCATTCGCCTCTTTCATATTTGTATCTTTTGCATCCATTGTATCTCCCATGGTATCTTTAATGTTTGACTCTTCAATTGTTGTGGATCCTAAAGCTTCATTACTATTCATTTCATGCAACCTCATTCTTCTATCTCTTTGACATTTAACATCTTTCTCTTTCTCCACTTGAATTTCCTCATCATTCATAACCCTCCTTTGTTTCTTCTTTTGATGTTGTTTACATCCCATGACTAATAATTGAAATCAATCACAAGAGTGTCTTCAATAGTTTAAACCTGCAAAAAATTGTTCAATATGCTCCCAATGATTGATGCCTTCAAATGGAGAATAGAATAGTCAATAAACAATGCAAAAACTGTCCAAAACCTGCAGAATCGATCGCTATCGACTGTACTTCAAGTACAAGATTACTGATGCAATAAAAAAACATAGAAGATTTTAAAAAAATGGTCAAATATGAAACGGGGTGACGTTTCAAAAATGAAATTTCACCCCGTTTCATAACGTCACCCCATTTTGTTTTAAACCAATTTCCAACAGCTACGAAATGAAACAGGGTGACGTTTCAGTTTTAAAATGTCACCTCGTGTTATAACATGACCCCGTGTTCTAAAATTGAAATTTTCCCCACCAAAAGTGGTTTGGTTTTAGCTTTGGGAAAGGCTTGGTCAATCGACCCTTGGCTTTGGAACTGGTTTGACCTCAATGTTGAAGGCCATGTCCATATGCAGACACGAAACTCACTTTGGCCTCAAATTGTATTGGGTTTTCTGAGGAATTTTTTGACAAAAAAAAACCTAGTATAGATCAGACAATGAAGATTCATAATACTTAATGTTTTATTAAATTTGATTAATATTTCTATTTTTCAATCATTTTGTACTAAAATAAGTCTATAGAAAAGAGAATACAAGCTTTTTTGTAATTTTAATAACTTTTTTATTTTAAAGTTTATTGAAAAATAAAGTATATGACATCAATTACACATAATTATACACACTTTGAAAAAAATATTAAAAAAATCATATGTTTAGGGCAAATTATGCTTGTCATACACAAGAAGTTTTATAAACAACGATTGAGCCCAATATATAATTAATAAAAAAAAATATTTAACATAAAAATATGGAAAAATATTCTCATCAATATTAAATGTGTTACCATTTCCCAAAAGGGTTTAGATAAATAGTTTCATTTGAGTTTGATTTTGCTTGCTGTACACACGCATGGTATAGTCCTAAAAGAGTGACTTTTAAAATGAGGGTTTTAGTAATCCCTATTGAAATTTGAAATTTATCATCTGGGTATTCAAAAACATAACATATTTGGAAAGTAGACTTAGAATCATAAAATTTTATATTAGTTCCTTTTTGGAAGATTCCATGTCTAAGTGCCTCAAATCTTTAGGTCAAATAGGATGAATTTGAAAAAATAGGAAAAATAGTTCCACTTTTTGGCCAAAAAGTGGACTCAACTTCTTGTTGGCACCCTTCACTAAGATATGGAAGCATTGTTTCCTGATTATTTTTAGGTCTTGGAGGGAATATTTTCATTTTTTTATCTTAGGCTCTAAAGCACCTTCATTCTCCATCGGGTCTATCAACTTGGTTTCTTCAATCAAAATGACCCTGGTAAGGCCTAAACTCCAATTTTTTGGCCCCTTCTCCGTATTGTTCAAAGTCATTTTTCTAGTTATCACTCGCTTGGATGAAGGAAGGGGTCATACCTTGCGGTAAGTTTTGGGTGGCCCTCTTTTCTAATACGGCATGTAATTAGGCCTCCGAGAAACTTGGATCAATGGGACCCACCATTTTATGAACAAACTTCTTCAAAGCCTCATTCTGCTCTGTTAGGGACTTTATGGTTTCCTCGTCCTTGCTCATGAATCCTAGGGCATGCTTAAGCCCTAAAGCTATGAATGTATTTCTCCCTTCCCTAGTAGGTTCACCCAAGTCTACCTCTTCAAGTGTGTAATCTTCTAGGGTGGCTTGTGTTTGAGAAGTGCTAGTAGAGGGAATTGTTACTTTGCCTTCCAACGACCCCTAGTGTATTGGGTGACATAGGATATTGTCCTAGCTAGTATGTTGACCTTTGTTTGGTGAAAGACCTACCCTAAAGATGCCATACTTGTGTCCTCCCCCCCTTCCTCATTTGTTTAAGTCCTCTTTCAGGTATGAATCTCTTTAGTAAACCAAGTAGGTTTACTAAAGGCAGTGGTTGTCTCATATGGGGCAATGTGTAGGATCGATGCCAAGTTTTGTGACCTGGGGATCAATTTCTCTTCTGATTATTTATCATGTTCTCCCTCCTATTCACCATCTCCCTCATTCACCTCTTCTCCTTGACCTTCTTCTTATCCCCTTCCTTCTCCTCCCATCTCTTCCTTTGCTGCCCTATCTTTCCCATCCTTACCTTGGACCTCATCTCCCAAAGAGTTGATCAATACTTTTCTATTGAGGCCAGTCATGGCCTCCAGAGTGGTTCTAAAGTGTGACATAGCTTCAATTCTTATTAACCACTGAGGAGTCAAGATGAAGCATGGTAGGGGTACGAGTGGAGGATGGGTAGGTGTTGGCACTGTGAGTGGTGGAGTAGGAATAGGAAGAGTCAGAATAGGAGGTGGAAGAGTAGAAGTTGAAGGAGGTGGATTCAACATTGTATTTGGGGGAGAAACTGGTGGAGTAGGAATCAGAGGTGGGAGAGAGGTTGGTGGAAAGGTAATGTGAGGTGGTGGAGTGGAAGTGGAACTTTTTCCTACAACTCTATCCCCTGCCATGTCTTGAGTGTTTGTATCATCTTGAGTTTTAGGCCCTTGGCCTGTGTTGGAGCTTACCCCTATGATTGGAACATTTAGTGCCGAATTGGTGAACTGGGCCAGAGGTGGAGTGAGAACCACATGTGGATGAACAAGTGTAGGGGCTCCCATGTCAAACCATGTTGTAGAATCAAGCGTGTCCTTCCCTTGGTCTACAAAACCTTTCAAGACTTCAAAATCATATATTTGGAATTCATCTGAGCCTAAGGCATCCAGGGGGTTGTCCTACTCTTTAGGATCCTCTATATGTTTCCTAGAAGTCTCATTTCCCTTATTTTTTTGAGATCTAGTCCTTTTAACTAGTGGTACTTCTTATTCTTCTTCTTCTGGCTCTTCTTGTAAGTTTTCCAGTTGTGGAGACGTCAAATCTCTCCTCCTTTTATATATTTTCTTCCCCATTTCAGTGGTAGGGGAAGAATGGCCAGAAGTGGAAGGGCCTTTGTCTTGTGGGGCTTGTGATGATGCCAATCAAGGATCTATTTTTCCATTCATCCTAGTTTTAGGAGCTTTTTGCCTTGGATTAGGCTTGTACTCTACCGCATTTTCATGGCCATAAACTATGCTCAGCTTCTGTGGTGGTGCTTTCTTATATTGGGGCACGGTGTACTTCTCCCCATGTTTCTTATCCACCTTCCTGGGTGGATACATCAATGTCTTTACTTGGATTGGATCCATTTTATAAGGCCTCTTTATCCATGTTTCAGTTGTTTAGATCACATGCCTGGCATAGAATTTGATGTCATCGTTCTCATCCTTATCAATTCCTATGTTCATGATGGGCCTATCATATATTTTATCTAGAGTTTAAATCTCCTCCAGCACCCTATCTGAATCATTTTCCCAAACCTTTGGGGGAATTGGGGTTTTTAAATTCTCCTTTGTAAGGGTAAGGGACATCCTGCAATAGTCCATGATCCTGACCTCATGATCATCTACACAATTGATCCAATGATCTTCAAGGTATGGTTCATGGATATAGAATTTTCCAATAATGTGGTTGTATGTACCTATTGGGTCCAACCTAGGCTGGGCTATTTTGTAAATTTGAAGTGGGAATTCATCCCACTTGAAGGCCAAGGATTTGCAAACCTTCATATCTTGTAGAGTGTATAGGCCCAAAAGAATAGGGAAGTTCCAGTAATGCTTCTTCTTGTGCTTTATATGCTCATAGGCATTAGTGACTTGCTTGGCCATTTCTAGAATAATTACCCAATCAGATGGGTACCTGGGCAACTTTTTTGGTTTCAAAGTGGAGCCTGCTACTCGGATATACATGAATATTGTGAATTGTAGGTAATAGGCCCCAATGGCCCTCACCTTAGCAGTTGCTTCTTCTGACATCCTCTTAACAAAATTACCTTCAATATAGTGGATGATCACGAAGATGAATGTGTCATTTACTATTTTGTAATATGTCTTGTCTTCTGGCATATTTTCCTTTTCCACCAGCTACGGGTACAAAACATGGAGCCATGCATTATAATCATTTATGTTTCCTCTTTTGGTAATTCCCAGATAGTCTTCCCATGCAGCTAGTAAGTACACTTTGTATGTGCTCAAGTAGAATTTTGGGTTATGTTTCACCACTGTTAGTTGTTCATCCAACCTATCATGGATAATGGTTCCCCAATAGAACCTGGATTTGTGGCCTCTGATCTTTTTTATCAATAGGATCATCCAATCTTCAATTTGTATGGACTAGGGTAGTCCATACACTCTGATTAGTAGTGTCATCGATGCCTAGATGTCATCCTTCATATATCCCCTCCTGAGGTCTATCTTATCAAAAAAAAAATTGCAAGAGGTTTCTTGAGGTAGTTGTCATTAACAATCTCATATGCCTCTTCACGTTTGTTCTGAAACCACCTAAGGCATTTTTCAACAAAGAAGTCATAGAACTTGTCTATGCCTTTATAGAGGTGGAAGACCTCTTCTCTGATGTATGGCCTTATGTCTAGAAACACTTGTCCCTCTGTGTTTCTGACTACTATTTCATCTGAACTGTAATGGTTTGAAAGTGTCATGATCAGCTCTGATGAGGAGACATCCACTGGGTGGGCTTCTATGTTGACCAAGCTTGAAAGGACTAATGAAGTGCAGTCCTCGAATCTTCCCACTGGCTGGGAGAATCTTACTATGAAATCATCCCAGTCCACATTACCAATGTCGGTTTCTATAATTTCCATGTGTTTATTTTTATCTTTGAAGGGGGTGATTCCCCTTATATAAGTAATTCATCAGAGATGATGTTCGTTTCTTAGGCATTCCTCCAAGAAAAGTGCAAGTGTTAGTATTTTATTAAAAATGAAACTATCAAAAAACATGGAAAAAACTAATTAATCTAGAAAAATAGAAGTGGAAAGCTCTCAAGTATCTAGAAATGAATATTTCATGTTTTTGTCCCTTTCAGCCTTTCGAACACCAAAAACTGGGTCGGGGTCCGAAAGTGCCAAAACTACGAAAAGAACAAGCGATCAGGAATCAATTTTTTGGGCTTTTGGTGTGTGAAAGTCTGAACAGAATGTCAAACTCTGAAAGTCTGAGACCCGCAGATGGACGACCATTTTCACCAATTTGAACTTGTCGACGTTCTAGAACTTTTGGAGTTCTGAAATGCCGAAAAGACCGAATGCACAAGAAGCACTTGGGAAACAAAAAGCCGACCCAATTTTCATCCTTTCAGAGGCTGAAAAACCTGCGATAAAGGTTGTGACAGAAAACCCTAGGGGATGACACAAAATGGAAACAAAATAGAAAAAAGAGAGGGAGTCTCCCCTGCAAGCCCGAAGGTGCCAAAAACCTTAAGGACTTGGGGGGGAAAGCGCACTGGACCAGACAAGCCCTAAAAATGCAAAACCCTTAACCTAAAGTAGCAAAGAAAGACAACTGAGTAGCAAGGAAGCCTACCTCTCGAGAGATAGGAGTAGATGATGAAGGCAAAGGAAGTCGAAGGTGCAGAGCAAGCAACCACGAGGAGCAGGGATGAAAAAATGATGAAGAGTGGGAGCATTGAAGACGCCAGAGAGAAAAAATGAAAAGTGAAGTTCACTTAGGGTTTAAGTCTTTATATAGCCCATGGGTGACTTAATCATCTTTCAATGTTCTAAACTACCAAAAGGTCTGAAGGTTCGGTCCTTCAGCATTTTTGGTGTTTTTGGTGGCTGAAAACACCGAAAGGGTCAGGCTTGGCCTTTCAACCATTTTAGAATTTTAGAGGACTCTAGGTTTGAAACACCGAAAGGGAAAAAAGGCTGAAAAATGCTTGGCTTGGATCAACAGGCCTCTTTAGTGACCCACTTGCAAGGAACTCGGGAAAGGGGAAGACTCAAAATACCCAAAAGATACAAAAAAACAAGGGAGGTCCCCATGGTCTAAGGACCAAAAATGGGGTGTGTGTTGTGGACCCACAACAAATAGCCACAAAAAAAGGAGGAATGACCAAGGAATTTCTTCATCATCAAGACTCTTTTGGGTTGTAACTTTGTAGTGGAACAAAAACCAAGAGATGTATGCGTTGACGATCTTTCAATGACTTTCAATCCTGAAGTTTCAGTTGGTCTCCTTAGTGTGTGTTCACGTGTATTCATTCCTTGACCTTCGATTGTGGTAACCCAAATATTTGTCAGTTGTTCCCAACCTTCACCATGTAGACCACAGCTTCTTGGAAAGAGCTTTTCTCCCAGTGAGGCATCCATAGCCGTAAAAAAATTTTCCCCGTGTCCCAAGTATAAACTTTCTCTACTACAAGTCAGGCATCTACAGCCCTGGTAGAGGTTGTCATAGTCACCCAGCTTGTCTATTTTTTTGGCTATGTTGTAGATTTTTCTTGTGAGTTTTGTTCTTTTGAGAGTCATTCTTATTTTCTTCTAGGTACATGAAACATATCAGGCTTTAGATGTATCTTATTCTATGTATTCAGGTCCATACTTTCTTCTTTGATTGATCCGAGCAGCAATTAGACTGTGCTACCCATATTTCACACTTGGTGACCTCATCGGGCCACTTTTCTTTTTGTCTTCTTTTCTTCTCTTTCTTCAGCTATTTTTCTCCTTTGTCGATGCCTTTGCATTCATTTAGACGGGTTCTAGGATTGGTGGGTACCCTAAATCCATGCACTAATGTTGGTCGCAACTAACAAACACTTGAGAAACCAATGCTCTTTGGGTGTCGTATCTTAATGTATTTTGGTGATTAGGATGACCGAGCTTTCAACATCTTCCAGTCTGCCAATGACAGATGTCACAACTTTGCATTTTGGAGTGTTCTCTATGCTGTATGTTTCCTTGGAGAATTTGACTAAGAAATACTTCTGCTCACATTTAGGAGCCACTTGGGGTGAATCCAAGACATACTTGACCCAAATAAAAACAAGCCTCAATAAGGGGAGGCAATCGAGGATGAGGGAAAAGGACTGACGGTAAAGAAAACAAAGAACCCAAATAAAGAAATAAAGAAAGAAAAAGACTATAATACAACAGACGGAAGGTAGTCCCACTTAGGATCTAAAGTAATGTTTTAGGAATTTATCATTGATGGGAAATGGGGTCAACTCTCCATATAATGTGTTGATCCTAAAAGTGTTTTCTCCTAAGATATCTGATATCTGATAGGGGCTCTCCACAATTTTTGAAATTTGGTGTGGTTGCCCAGCTTTTCTTTTGCCTTGTCCCACATGAGGACAATCTCAAAGATCCTGAAGGCTTTAATGGTGGCTCTCTTGTCGAACCACCACTTGATGATGGCCTGGTGCTTTGATACATGCTCCAGGACCAAAGTTATCTTCTCCTCCAGGTTGAGGAGGTTCATAAGTCTGACTTGTACTCAATCTTTGCCTCTCACGTATTGGTCCATAAATCTCAAGATTGGGATTTTCAAGTTCATAGGGAATACCAATTGCAAGCCATAAACCAATTGGTATGGGGATGTTCCTAAAATGCTCTTGATCCTCACTGAGTCAGTCCATAGGGCATACTTTACTTGTGTGTGTCAATCCCAGGGATTGTCGTCTAGGAGATGTTTGACCACTATTTTCAAGTTCTTGTTGGTAGACTCTGCTACTTTGTTGCCTTGGGAATAATAATTGGAGGATAATTTTAGGATTAGCTAATTTTTGAAGGCCCATTGTGTGAGCGAGGCAAATGAGAAAGAGGGAGCATTGTCACATACCAGATAGAATGACATTTTGAACCTGGTTATAATTTGCTCCTCTAGGAACTTGGTTACTACCTCCGTGGTAAAATTCTTCAATGCTTGGGCTTCCATCCACCATGTGCAGTAATCAGTAGTTGTCATAATAAAATTGTGTCCTGGAGATAAAGGGGGGTTAATCACTCCAACAAAATCCAAACCCCATTGGGCGAACATGCGTACCAAATATACCGATTGCAAGGTCATTTCTAGATTTCTCTCCCTAGTTGCACTTGTTTGGGAAGTGTCACATGATCTTACATTTTCTCTAGTGTCTTTAAATAAGGATGGCCAAAAAATATCCTACCCTCAGGATCTAGTGAGTGGTATCCTCAGCTGAACCATGCCCTGTCCCATATTTATCATGAAAATCTTCTAGGCCTTTCATTTCTTTGAACCTATCCATACACGTGAGGTACAAACCCTCATAATTGCATTTATACAGTTGGCCATTCTTCATCATGTAGGAGCTTCTTTTGATTTTTAAGGCCCTTCTCTATGATTTTTTCATCCCCTCTGGGAAGTGATTCTGTAGGAGGTAGTAGACTATGTCTTGATACCATATATCAGTGATCACACCTTGATCAGTGTAAGTTTGGCATACTAGACCTTCTTCCACTTCAGAGATCAGTTTTGTTAGGCATTGGCCCCTTACTAGTTTCATTAGCTAGATTTCTAGGTCAAACTCTTGTAGTATTTCCATCCATTTCCTTCTTCACTTGCCTAGCTCATTCTGCATCAATAGAGCCTTCACAGCTGTGTCAAGGACTATCCCGAAGACTTTGCTCCTCAAGATGTAGTGGCAGAACTTCTTCACCACTTTGACAAGAGAAAAATACTATTTTTCCAGGTTTGGGTACCTGATCTCAACATCCTTAAAGGGGAAATTCATGAATGTTATGGGTCTTTCATCCTCACTGTCTTTCTTCTGAGTGAGGATACATGTGCATGAGTGTTCTGATGCAAAATAATACACTTTGAAAGGGATACTATAATCAGGGCTGACGAGGATAGAGGCGGTAACTGTAACACCCAAAAATTGGCACCTTGCAACCCTAACCAATTTTGTTGCATTTGTCACTCTTCTAGATCATCAAAGTCCTATTGTAATAGGCAATTCTAAGTTTTAACTGACTCTACTCGACCTAAGTGTCAAATGCAGAAAATCCTAAATCTGCATTAATCATACATCTTATTTAATTCCTAAATACCTATTTGGCTAAACAAACCCTATGATTGAATTAATTTAATTACAAAGTCCTAGAACTTTAATTAAATTAAATTCACCCTCTTTAGCTAAGACACATGAAAAAGGGATTAAATAATATTTAATTATTAAATAAATATCCTCATTTCAATAATTGAATTTAATTATTCAGAT
>MU222835.1:133177-143355 GCA_018584345.1 Thuja plicata
AAAGGGGGAGATTGTTGGAGATTTGATTCAGAGCAGTTGATTGATTGTATGTTTGTCATTGATGACAACATATAATACACAGTAGTAATTCTGTATGAACTTATCTGAATGATGACATGAAGACTTGTGTGGCTAGATACATGTTTTTGACATTTTTATTATGTTATGTTCATACACGCAGACCAAGATATGATGTTTCAGTAAAGTTATGCAATTCTGTTATTAGCAGTCGCAGTTCTGGAAGTATAACTGTTTAGGGCTGACGTATATCACGTGTTACATGAGTTGCACCTATCTTCAAGGTATGCATGTGTATATTCATGTTTAGTTATGAGTTGATGATACAAATACAAAGGTGCCAAACATGTTTCAAGATGATTGCAAAGTTATGGTTAATTTGGTGAGGCTGACTCAGTGAAGCATCGCGTCTGTTTAGCATTGATTTATGCAGACTTAATATTGTTTGTGTGCTTAGTTAAGCTGACTAAGATATTGATGAAGTGTTTCTAAGAGCTAACATGAAATTCTAATTTAGAGAAGATACTTTTAGTAGTGCAATTATGATACGCTAAGTGTGAATGATATGAAATGTGAAGAAAGATGTACAGAGCAGATTATCAGAGTTGGTTCATTCATCAAGGATCTATGTGAAAAAGAAGTGAAAGATTGTAATACACTGGAATTGATCAAGATAGTAGGTCTAATCTATAGTTCATCATCAGATATAGTGAATATCTATTATTCAAAAGGTTTTAGCCTTCACCATTTAGTAGTGAGCCCACCACCCCTAACAGGGTTATTTGTAAAAGACTCCTAACAAGGTCCGACCCTTAACCAGGTCACTATACTTATTGCATTGTATTTTACAACTCCTAACAGGGTTGAAATATCTTCTAACAGGGATTACTACAAACAAGTATAGTTTATTGTGGGTGCTAATTCCCACCGAGGTTTTTACCATTTGGTTTCCCCGTAATCAAATTGTGTGTTGAGTACTGCGTTATCTGATTATGCATTCACTTTGTTGTATACTAAAGTTAAAGAAGTAAAAAGGACTAAAGTAACTAATAACTGATTCACACCCCCCCTCTCAGTTATCCTTTGGGAATATTCTGATAGAAACATTGTCTGAGATCTCATCTCTCAACTCTCAAAAAATCGTATCAATAACCTGTGGTGTAAAAGAGGAGTGAGATCTCAATCTCGCAGTCAACTGCTCCAAACTCCTCAATATAGTACTACAAATATTTCTATATAACCCAGATTCAGATGTGCTAATGGATTCTCTAAGTTGATCCATCTCTATCCAAGAATTCTAAAAAATCCTCGCAATATCTAGAGTGTAAGGTACATCCTGATCTGGTGCATCGTGAGCTACATCATCTCCATAATCGTGTGTGGCCATATAGGTGTAACATGTCAACTAAGTGTTAACAATTAAGTACATACATTACAAGTGCATGTAAAATGGAAACTAATATCTCAATTTAAAATTATACTTAAATACAATACTAAATGATGGATATGTAATAAAGTACAATTTTTAAAACAAGATCTAAATATAAGGGCTCCTAGGTGTCGTAAGGGATCATATTGTGTAATAGGACATCTTAAGGGGTCATCATGTCATAATAAGGGTTGTTAAGGAATCTTATGTAACAAAAGGTCCTATTAAGGGGTCCTAGGTTCCTTAAGGGGTCATATGTTGTAATATATCATCTTAAAGGGTCATCATGTCATAACAAGGGCTGTTAAGGAGTCTTATGTCACAAAATGTACTATTGCATCTTGAGGGTCCTATTAGGTCCTATTATGTCTTAATTGGTCAAGTAACCAGTCTTAAGGGGTCATATGTTGTAATAGGACATCTTAAGGGGTCATTATGTCATAATAAGAGTTATTAAGGAACCTTATGTCACAAAAGGTCCTAATAAAGGGTCCTAGGTGTCTTAAGGGGTCATATGTTGTAATAGATCATCTTAAAGGGAAATCATGTCACAATAAGGGTTGTTAAGGAATCTTATGTCACAAAAGGTCGTAATAAGGGGTCTTAGGTGTCTTAAAAAGTCACATGTTCTAATAGGTCATCTTAAGGGGTCATATGTCATAAAGGGTCCTAAGGGTTCTTAAAGAGTTCTAATAGGTCAGCCTAGGTGTCTTAAAGGGTCCTAAGAGTTCTTAAAGAGTTTTGTATCACAATAGGGGTCCTAAAGGGTCCTAGGATGTACTAATTGGTCTCAATAGGTCCTATTTTTACTATTAGGTCTTAAGGGGTCCTATTAGGTTTTAAGGGTCCTAAGGGTTTTTAAAGAGTTCTAATAGGTCATCCTATGTGTCTTAAAGGGTCCTAAGAGTTCTTAAAGAGTTTTATGTCACAATAGGGGTCCTAAAGGGTCCTAGGATGTACTAATAGTCCTAAAGGGTCCTATGATGTACTAATTGGTCTTAATAGGTCCTTTTGGAGCTCTAAAATTTTGGATAATTTTGGAGTGACTAAGTTTAGAATTTTCTATAACACAAAAGTCACTGCCCCAAAAAGCTTTCGAAAAGGCTTACTTAGAGTGCACAAAAATTGAGACCCGTAGCTTGGATTGAAAAAGTTCTTGGAAAGTGTGTTGAGAACCTTTCATAGAGTAATTGCAGTGGGTTTCAACCCTCAAAATTTAGTTTTGATGTGTTTTGGAGGTAGTAATTTAGAGGTCATTACCCCATTCTGCACTTGTGGATGTTCCCAATTTTTTTCAAGCTACTCACTTTGGTGGTTTATATCTTTGACCAAATGGATAGACATGACATAAGGATTGTTCCTAGATGTTTTACACATGAAATTGAACCTCCATGCCCATTTTTTGACCCCTGTGAGTTTATATGACAAGTTTTCCAAAGCCATTATGTTTGCAATTTATTATGTTTCTCAGAGTCAGAATTGTAGAATTATGAAGTAGCCTAATTTGAGGTCTTACATGTTGCACCTAGTTCATGGACATGAGGAATTTAATGTTCCCCCATATTGAAAACATGGAAATGTACCTCCAAGGAAGAATTTCAGATCATGGTCAATCCATTTGACCACTTTTCCCAGCTGATTCCAAATCAAATTTCTGCATTTTTATTGTGAGTCTAGAAAGTTTTGAAGTGCTGACTTTGCAGATTAGTGTCGGTTGACCAGTTGATTATCAGAGTGATCTAGTTGGAGTTTCATAATCCCTATGTGAAAGTGAATCTATATCTAAGGTGTTAGGAATAACAGTCCACAAGACAACTGAGAGGGAGGGTGAATCAGTTGTGATATAGATTTTTCAACTTTATACTTTATAAACCAAATCTGCAAATGTAAATGATAACACAAAAATAGACAACACCAAAACACAATATTTTTTGTCAAGGAAACCCTGTTAAAGGTAAAACCCCGATGGGAATTAACACCCACAAATAATGTAATGAGAGTATAGTATCCCTGTTGAAAGATATTAGCCCTGTTAGGAGCTTGTTACGAAATTACAGTACACAGTCCCTATTAGGAGACATATCCTTTTAGGAGTCAAAGGAAATAGTAGGCTCACTACCAAGGCACACTTTGCAAAGAAGGTTAAAGCCACCCTCAAGGATTTACAATCCGCACAAGTGTATAAAGCAAATACACAATCACAGAACTGTCTTCTAGCAACTGTCTTTGCTTGATTAGTTCCAATGAAGTATCAACTCTGCTTGCATCCAGCAGTCAACAAGCTTCACAGCTTTCACACATTCCTTCTCTTCTTTTCTCTGTCACACTTCTCCACAATAATATTTCTTCCATATATACCCTTACACAATAGCTTATTAGGTCAGCCAATTAAGCTTTCCTAATACATAATTAATTAGGCCAGCCAATTAAGGCTTTCCATCATACAAATAATTACATAGCCCCTTGCTAAGATACACATGGTATCTAAGAAAAGTATACAACATTTAAAATTCATTACATATACTTTCAGATCTGAAATTCATGCTCACAATTAATTCCACACACTACATGTTTGAAGTCAGCCAGGAAATAGGTCTTCTCCAGAGTACACGCCACAACTGACGTCATCAGTATGCAATCAAAAGTTGAACACAACCCATTATTATAACATATTTTGGCTTTCCATCAGTAAGCTCACATGTTCTGAAATATCTCCATCAAAAAGATATACCCAAAAAATAGAGACCTGCTCTGTCTAGAATCACAGTTGCAGTCCAGGAAACTAGTCTTCACCAAATGAATGGTAACATCCACATGATGTAACATAAAGTCAAGTGGCCTTAGGAGTAAGGTCAGGACACATCCTTCTGCATAAATCCAACTTTGATCCTTCTGAATCATCTGTACAGTGTCCGAACACTTGTTCTAGTTAAGTAGTTAGTCTGTCTTTTCTATAGAAGTATATGTTGACATCAGTGACAAAACATGAATATCAACAGCATGATCAGTAACCAAAACTGATATCATCCAACAATCTACCCCTTTGGCATTGATGGAAACATATTGGAAAATCCATATGCATCAACCCAAAAGTACTCTCTCTCAATACAATCTTCTCAATATCCTCAACATAAATTTCCCAGAATAGTAGGGATTTTCTCATAGATTCACCTGTAGTTTCAATGGAGAAGGGTGCCATAGTTCACCTGTAGTCTCCTATAAGATGTAGCTTTTTCAAATCTTCATATTCAATCAACTAGGTGCAAGATCACCTAAATTTACTCCAATATTTTCTGTGATCACTCCCCCTAAGGAGTAGATCCATACATCAAGTCCAGAGAATGATATGGCTTTGAGATCCACTGGACTGATGCACATCTGCATCATTTAGTTTTCACTAGGAGGGGCCATCACCACAAGCATACCTCTGAGATATTCAAAATCATCTTTTGGCAAAGGTTTGCTAAATATATCTGTTATTTGTTCCTTTTTGCTAATATACTCTAGTTTGATCTCTTTGTTTGCTACCTTCTCCCTTAAGAAATGATGCTTGATGGAAATGTGTTTAGTATTTGAATGCATTATAGGATTATTTGACATATTCACTGTGCTGGTGTTATCACCATGGATAACCACTAGTTCTTTCAAAATTATTCTGATGCCCTTCAGCATTTGTATCATCCAAACAACTTGTGTACAATTTATTGCAGCAACAACATAATCTGACTCAACAGTAGATTGAGGAATACAATTCTGCTTCTTGCTCAACCAAGAAACCAATCTTTTTCCAAGGAAAAATTCTCTGCCACTTGTTCTCTTCCTATCATCTACATTACCTTCCCAATCAACATCAGTAAAATCCTACAATGTAAAATCTTCATATTTTTCATACCATAATCCATACTCTATTGTTCCTTTCATATATCTGAAAATTATTTTCACAGCAGCAAAGTGTGTCTCTTTAGGATCCTCCTAATATCTAGCCATTGTTCCTTTCATATATCTGAAAATTCTTTTCACAGCAGCAAAGTGTGTCTCTTTAGGATCTTCCTAATATCTAGCCACAATTCCAATTGCATTGGTAATATCTGGTCTAGTGTGTGTTGAATATTGTAGACCTCCAATCATTGACCTATACTTAGTCTGCCCAACACTTTGAGTCTCATCACTTTTAGTTAGTTTGTTCCATGTTACCATGGGTGTACCAACAGGTTTACAATCTTCCATTCCAAATTTCTTCAACATTTCCTTAAGGTACTTGGTCTGAGATATAAATATGCCATTTTTAGTCTGATTAATTTGCAAACCAAGAAAAAATTTCATCTCACCAATCATTGACATCTCAAACTCATTCTCCATTTCTTTAGCAAACTTATTACTCATTTTATCTTTTCCTCCAAAAATGATATCATCAACAAAAACTTCTATAATTAAGATTCCATCTTCATTAGTTCTTAAATACATATTACTGTCTTGTTGGTAAACAGATTGTTCTTTTCAATTTAACTCTCAAATGCCAAAATCTATGAGAAATAATTTAATACCAACAGTTGGATAATCTATCACTAAATTGATAGATTTCCTCTGAATTGGAAGGTATAGCTCCCTTATGTGAATAATGTTCGATGAATTTTAGTCTTTCCTAACCTAACAGGGGTATGCTCTTAACCTGAGACTAGGAGAGGTAAACCAAGCCAAATCTAGATAGAAAATAGCTCAGGCAAAGTAATTACAACTCTGACTCTAACCAATTCTGATACCCTATCGATCAGATTAATTTCCCAAAACTAGTGATGCATAGGCTAATACTAAAATGCAAATGCTAGATTGAAAGCTAACAATGTGATGACATGAGTCAATCTGTATTATAAGAACATTCCCAAAACTTAGAGAAGCAACCAATTTTCCCCTAAATTAATTGTATCAAATCATAATACGAAACTTCGGCTCAAATACAAATTACGAGTCTAATTCAAATGAGATGTTCGAATTCAACAAAAAGATAAATGAGATGCAATAGAATAGTTAAAGAAATGGCATTCAGACATACATAATTGACTCAGCAACGATGATATATTCTTCACACCAAAATTTAGCCAACCCTTGTATTGATTTTTGGATTCATACATATAGAGCTTCAAATTGAACCGTTACAAAAAGAAGTAACCGAAACGGTTCAACTTCTCAACCAGAAAATGATAACTAAAGGCCTATCCATTACAAAATTATTGGCAAAAGTAGCACAAGAAGAGAATACATTTATGTTTTGGCTTCCTTCTCTTTAGCTAATTTAGCCCTATGGGCTATCACAGCAGTGATGACCTGGATGAGTTCTTCATGTCTGTTGATGTGGATGTTGGTGTAACAGACGAGCCATCTGGAATGCTCTTTGGCTAGAGTCTTGATTTCTTCTGACCGGTCTTTTAGTTCTTCCATAGCCTTAAAGATGCATCCACTCAATTGCTGGAGTTCTGGCACCTTGTTTAAATGAGTCAAAGATAGCTCTACCAAATTATGCAAGTAGTCTGTGAATGACTTCTGCATGTTGGCCACTCCAACTATTGCTTTTCCCTCACCACTAGTCTGCGAATCCACATGAAGTCCTAGCAGGAGTTTATAATTTTTACTCTGCTCCTCCTGCACCTTAACCTCTATTTGTTGTAGCCCTTTTTTAGCCTGAATAATCATCTCGATTTTGAATTCTAGGCTTTGGAGCCATTCGATCAAGGGCTCATCACCCCTCTGTAGAATATTAGTTTTTAGGGCCTCCTAAGTCTTCATATTTACTACCACATGCAACATAACTATGCATTCTTGACATCTCACTCTCTCTGCAGTGAGAGTCTATAGATTCTTCTCGATGTTGTTTTCCTCCATTTCTAGCCTCAGAATAGCATTGCCTAACTGCTCGATGATCACTAGACCTTCTGACTCGAGCCTCTCGATCCATCTCTTACCAATTTGTCCATAATGTCGATCTTCTTGCAACTTAGCAAGGATGGCCTAGTTTTGAATAGTCCTAGGATCAAAGGGAGTTTGAGTGCTGGGAATGCTCGCTATAGGAGTTAAGAGCTATCTAATGAACTCAATTAGCTGAGCCACTTCTGCTTTAAGCTGAATTTTGGAAGCCTTGAGATCTTCCAACTCCTCTTCTATTACTACATTAGTGGACTTCCACCAATCCACCTTAGGGTCGTGCCAAGCTAAGCCCATATCAAATGATTGCAACTAAAAATCAGAAGTCGCTAGATCTTCGAGCCTGCCTTCTTTGGTAGGCTTGGCTACTTCCATGGTGAAGTGCCCTGTTTCAAGATCATGACCCAGAGTAGACATAGTCTTTGCACTCTTTAGTTTTCTTGTAGTGGCTTTGGGCTAGAAATCCCGTGATAGGGTGTCTTGGCTGGGCACTGATTCTTCTATCCTCTTCCTCCTTTGCTCTAGAGTATTTTCTATCCATGATTCTGCGCTAGTGACCTTGTTGGCGGAGACCAACTCTTTGATGAATAGATTTCTAATAAGTGGAGGAGTAGCTTTGGGATGAGAGGCGAAGGGGTTCACTAAAGTAGGTGAGGAGGAGATCAATTTCACAACCTGAGTAACTTCCTATTTCTCCCCACCTCTCTTATCAGATTCTGCAGAAGTACAAGGGCTATCCTCCCCAACTTCAACTATGACAGGGTACATCCTTTTTTGGGTTACTTGAGTCAAGGTCCTGGCCGAAACATCTATAGCAGTGACAATAATTGGCTTCTTAGGCTCTGTAGTTCTAGGAGGCTCATCTGTAGAATGGACTTGATTTTTTGGGTCAGCCTCTTCTGTGACTCTGACATCTGGAAGGGGACCTTCTCCACAAGTCTTCTCTAAGAGAGAGGCTTTTTCAGGAGGTTCATCTCCTCCCCCTGATGGTTGAATTAATCCCTATGCAGCTGGAAAGATCACTGCAGAGGAAGAGGTTGCAGCACCCGTAGTTGTTTTCACAGTGGTTCGTTGAGTGGGAGGTTTCCTCTCTAACCTTTTCTTTCGGCCTGCTGTCCACTCAACCCACTGAGATGTTCTTTTGAAAATCCCTGCCATTAGGGTCTGCAAGTCACTTACTGCCTGGTCTAGCATCTGCTCTAAACTGATAGGGGTGGATTTTATTTTCTCCAAGTAGGTATCATCGTATAGATGATTACCATCATCTTCTATCCCTTCTACTGCGATGTTAACATTGAACTTTTTGATTTGTTCAATGGTTAACCAAGTGTAGAACCTTTCCCTGCTCTCTAAGTCATCTTTGCAATTGGCCCAATAGTCTTCAATATTAGGTACATGATGAATAGCCTGGCTCATTTGCAAGACATCTTTGGCATAATCAACAGGATCATACAACGGTCTTAGAACGTCATATGTTGCCAGAGAGAACTTCTTCGAGAATGTTTTAAGGACATTCTTTGCCTCTAATTGAGATGCACAACTGTAAGCTCTGATGACCATCGGTAACTCGTAGCCTTTCTTCTTTTCCTCTGAGAAGATCAGGTTCACCTGGAGTGCTTGCCTCATGACTTCGATCAGCACGATCATGTCTGTAGGGTATTTGGGCAACTTCAAAGGCAAGTCGTCAAAACCTGCAAGATGAAGATATGAGAAATCTCCAAACTAAATAAAATAACAACTGAATTAGCTTATAAAGCCATTGCTTCAAGAGAAAATCTCCTCTCTAGACAACCCTGTAGCTCCCTGCATAGTCTCATTATAAAGGCATCATTAACCGTGAGATAATCCGCATAGCTATTTTGTAGTTGCAAAGAAGGGAAAAACTCATAACTTTTCACATCATCTGGGAATTATTCTAATCTAGGAAGCCCAGGCTAGATTTGAATCATGGCTAAAATATATACCAAGATAGAAGACATGTAAAATTATTTTTGAAATTTGGCCCTATTGAGGGCGTCCAAGAGATTCTCGCTTACCATCAATGCCCAATCAATGAAATGATGCTGAGAACAGATTAACTGAACCAAGAAGAAATGTTGTTCTATGAAATTAAAAGCTTCACTCTCACGTCTAATTCTATTGAGTAATACTAGGATATCTACTATCTTGAGCTTTAGATTTGCGCCAAATAATGTTTTGGGCAACTTGCTCTTGGCGCTCTTGGGTTCTTTAAACCATGACTTCATAATCTCTCTTTTCCAGACTGGTCTCTTCGCTGAATATTCAGAAACAAGTCATCTTAGAGTATTCCGCCTACTCTGGAATGCGGAGAGAATTTTGAACAGACTCTCTATCAATGGAGAGGAGCACCGTGTTGTCTGGCAAGAGAATTTGCTTGGTGTCCGGGTTGTATCAGGCTATACATTCTTGAACCAACTCAGGAGCCTGAATGTGTAACACCCCAAAATTGGCATCTTGCAACCCTAACCAATTTTGTTGCATTTGTCGTTCTTCTGAATCATCAAAGTTCTATTGTACTAGGCAATTCTGAGTTTTCACTGACTCTACTCGACCTGAGTGTCAAATGCAGAAAATCCTAAATCTATATTAATCATGCATCATATTTAATTCCTAAATATCTATTTTGGCTAAACAAACCCTATGATCGAATTAATTTAATTATAAAGTCCTAGCACTTTAATTAAATTAAATTCACCCTCTTTAGTTGAGACACATGAAAAGGAATTAAATAATATTTAATTATTAAATAAATATCCTCATTTCAATAATTGAATTTAATTATTCAGATAATTGA
>MU222835.1:155925-167107 GCA_018584345.1 Thuja plicata
AATTTCTAGACTAAATTGCATTGAAATCATGTCTTAGCTTAATCTCTCATATTTCATTTTCTTAGTATAATCTTGCATTGCATTGCACTTATCATGATAAATCCTTCATTCTTAGATTGGTCCATGGTTGTGAGACTCTCATCCTGAGAGCAATTTAAAAACCCCCATCTAGATAGAAGGCAACAGGTCGAATCACGCAGACAGGCAGGATGAATAACTCGTATTCAATCTTGTTTGTTCTCGGAGAAGAAGGACTATGTTGAAGTGTGTGGTTGATTGAGAAGGCCAAAATTAACACATACAGAATGGCTACATGAAAACTAGTGGCTTTGACTAACCCACTCTCTTTCAGCTTCTCCATGATAGGATGGATTTTCTTTGCTCCCAGTTTTTTGTGGAAATTCTACATGTCAAAGAATTTCAGCGAGGTATCTGAGATTTTATGCCACTCAGAGGTGATACCATTCAATTTGTCAAATCCTACAAATCTGGAATGCATGTGAGTGTGATTCACTTTGACAATTTGAATTTCTCTTTGGAAAATAGAAACAAAGAGTGATTGATCTTAGTTGCTTCAAATTCAAATGATTTGGTGAGCAGTGGTGATTCCAGTTCAAAGTCTTCAACTGATTATATTTTTTTTTGAATTCTTACCGTTTAACGACCAACTTCCCACGTCACACGAATGAGAAGACCTTTACATTAATGAATAAGTCCGTTACAAAGTAAAATAGCCTTATTCATATTAATTACTTTTCTTTTCATGTCATTAGAAAACTCTTTTTTTACTTAAGTAATTGTAATAGTAACTTTCCTAAAGCGACGAAGATTTACTTTTCTGCTTCTCCTTTGAGTGGAAAAATGCCTTTGGAGTGCTCTCTGTCCTAAAATCCGCCAAAGGGGAATTCTGGCCTGTAGGGGTGCCAAAGTGATATATATTGATTCCATATGCCTTCTTATGTGTTGGCTCTCTTGTGGAATGAATTATTCTTTGAAATTTCTTCACATTGATAACTTGGCGGAAAACACGTCTCCTGGGTCGGAACCCGCTGGCAGGAGCAGTGGAGAAGCCATTTTCTGCTTTTCTGCCTATGACGAATTCCATGAAATCTCCTCCATTTGATCGTTTCTTATAGGTTCAACATGAGTTCTCAAGGCTTTCTTGTTCCCAACTTCTTCATTTTGCATCTTTATTTATCCCTGGTATTCTTAAGTCTGTCAACTACGAAAAGCGCACCCCGTATGTCATTTTCTGCCATGAAGAAGCCAAAACTTTATTTCCCACCAATGTCACAACTTGAAGATATGAGGCAAAGTATTTTGTTTGCTTGTAATTTTGAAGCTTAGAAACTTTAAAACGCAACCTTTACTAGATTAGGGATTTAACCTACCTGATAAAACATGATTTTTAGACTCGAAATCCCTCCCGACTTAGGAAAGAGAAGTCAAATTAGGGAAATCCAATAAAGGCCTTCTACCTACAGTGGGCTTCTAGACTTAGACTCTGGACTTGCATGAGACTTCTATGAACACTACTACACACAAAACATCCACTTTTGTCTTGAGATATAAAGACCAAAAGTGGGGCAATAGCTGGCTCTATCTGGGGACTTGGGCATTCTTATGTCTAAGCAAGGGACTCAATATCTGGTTTCACAAAGCTCAACAAAGGGTGGTTCACAACAAAAATAAGGCAAGACGCAAAAAAGAAAGTGGAAAGGAAACCTAACTAGGAAAACAAAAATAGGAACTAAACATAACTATAGTACAATACATGGGTTACCTGCTTTCAATTTAGATTTGATAGAGCTTCAAATCCTGACCGTTATAAGTCAGGGGTAATACTTCTCTATCTAGATAAGCCAATTTGAAAGAATTTTTATCGAATGCCTGATGGATTTTGAAAGGTCCTTTCCACAGTGTTTCAAACTTCCCGTGCATGCCCTTGGGTGCCCTACACTTATCCCATAAGAACACCATGTCTCCTTCCACAAATTTTTGGGGCCTGCTCTTTTTATCAAACAGATTCTTCACACGCATCTGGCGCGTGATATGATCAACCATTTTCTCCCTTTCTTCTTCCAATTTGCTCAGATATAGGATCCTTTTCTCCAAACCATCTTCATATATTCCATCTTCTACTACTATCTTCATCTTGCAAGTTGCTAATTCCAATGGCAATGGAAAACTAGCTTCTACTCCGTAGACAAGTTCAAAAGGAGAAACACCAATAGCTCTTTTGGGTGTCACTCTATCTGTCCAAAGGGCTTTGTGGATATTTTTATGCCAATTTTTCTAGTTTTTTGCCACGATCTTTTTCATGATGTTCACTAAATTTTTGTTGCTAGATTCCGCTTGACTGTTCCCTTGCAGGAAATAATCAGAAGAGTGGCCGACCATGATGCCATACTCAAAAAAAAACTCAGTAATCTCTTGAGAGGAGAAGTATGTGGCGTTATCCATAACCAACTTAACCAGTACACCAAATCTTACTAGGATATTTTCTTTGATGAACTCGCATACTATCTCTGAAGTAGTTCTTTTGGTCGCCTTGGCTTCCACCCATTTTGTGAAATAGTCAGTCACCGTAATTATATAAGTATGACCCACACTAGATGTAGGGCTTATAGGGCTGATAAAATCGAGTCCCCACTATTGAAATGATCCTTCAATTATCACAGGTGTGAGGGGTAATGCTGCTAACTGTGGCTTCCTAGTAAACATCTTACATTTTTTGCATTTTGACACCCACTGGTATGCATCTTTAAACATTCTTGGCTAGTAATAACATTGTCTCAAAATTTTGAATGAGGTGACTGATGAGGAGAAATGTCCTCCGCAAGCTTCATCATGAAAAACTTTTAATAGTTTCTCTTGTTGTTGTTTATCGACACATCGGAGGAATGTTCCATCTATAGACCTCTTATATAGTCTATCTTCCCAGATTACATATTTAGAAGCCTTCAATTTTAGGTCTCGCCTTTGCTTTTAAGTTAATCCTTCAGGGCTTTCACCATAGGTTAAGAAATACACAATGTTTTTGAACCATGGGTCTTGCATACTTACCACCAGAACCAGGTGTGTAGCTCTTGGGTCTTCGTTAGCTTGATTTTCCACCATTGCTTTGCATAAAGTGTTCCCTCTCACTAGCTTGGTAGGCTTGATCTCTATGTCATATTCTTGGGTTTTGGCTACCCATGCCCCTCGATTGTTACATCCCACATCTTGTTGAGTCAGAATACTCTTTACTATAGCGTCAGGTACATACACCAGGGAGTGGGAATGTAGAATATAAAATCTAAAATTTTTCAGGGCTTTCACCACTGCAAAAGCGTGTTTTTCAGTTTGAGAATATCTCAGCTTATGGTTCTTTTGAGGTGTACTCATAAAAGCTATGGGAGCTTGAATTCCCTCCTCATTCTCTTGCATTAGAATAGCCGACAGAGTGTGTTCAGAAGAATAATAGTAGATTATAAAATCCTTCTTATAATCTGGATGGCATAATACTAGAGCGTTAGCTATGGCATCTTTGATACTTTTGAAAGCCTGCTTACCAGGGTCATTCCATTTGAAGTTCACATTCCCTTTCATCATATCAACAATATGCTTACTAATTTCAGAGAAATCAGGGACCTTCTGAGGAAATTGACTTGACCAAAGAAGGACTTCACTCCAGTTTTATTTACTAGTAAAATCAGTTGCTGAATAGCTCTTACTCTTTCAGGATCGATCCTTATACCTTCTTGAGAGACTATATGACCCAATAATTTCCCCTCAGTTACACAAAACACCAATTTCTTAGGATTCAATGAAATTCCATCTTCCTAACACCTTTGCAATACCCTTCTTAAATCATTTATATGATCTATTCTCTTTTTAGAGAACATAGTAAGATCATCTAGATACATACCAATGTTTTTATTCTTCATATTGCTAAAAGATAGATCCATACCTCTCTAAAAAGTAGCTCCGATGTTGATTAATCCTAACGGCATCCTGTGATATGCGAAGGTTCCCCACGGAGTGGTGAAAGCCGTCTTATGCTGATCTGTCTTCTCGACTTCTATCTGATTATATCCTAAAAAACCGTCTAGCATAGACATCATTTCTTCCCCAGCTACGATCTGCAAGAGATGATCCATATTGGGAAGAGCATAGTTGTCTTTCAAGGAAGATTGATTTAGATTTTTGAAGTCAACACAAATCCTTATCTCTCCATTCTTCTTCCTTACGGGTACTATGTTTGCAACCTAAGTAGAGTGATGGATGGGATATATAATCTTGGCTTTGAGAATTTTATCAACTTCTCTAAATATGGCATCAGCAACCTTGGGGTTGTAATTTCTCTATTTCTGCTTGAAAGGAGTAGCTTCAGGTTTCAAGGGAATCTGGTGTTTGAGTTTCCCGTTCATAAAACTTTTCAAGTCTTCGTAGCTCCAGGCGAAAACATTTGAGTATTCTAGAAAAAGATTCTTAGCCTCATTCCTTTCTTCTTCTGTACAACACTTCCCAATTTTGATCATTTTGGGTTCTTTTTTAGTTCCAATATTCAATCCTTCATATTCACCAGTGGTAGGCCCTCTTTCAATTCTTTTCTTTTTCACAAACATGTCCTGTCTGTTGAAGAGTTTTTCAAGAGTGACTAGATGAGGCAGAATGATATTGCCTTGCAACTGAATAACGTCTGACTTATCTTTCTTTGGCTCACTTTGGTGGCTTTCTCTATGATCGCCATGCACCTCTTTATGGAAGTCTCTGCCGCTCTCTAGGAAGAGAAGGAAATTTTTGTCGTCTTCAAAAACTTGCCAATCTTCTATGTTATCAGGCACAGATGGTCGATACATGACTTCCACCTGATATTTTTTATCTTTGAATTCTGGGTGGGGAAGTAATAATGAGGTTGAGATAGCTAAAGAATCGGCTTTGGAATTCAATTCTCTTGGCACAGATTCGATGAAAAAAGCATCCAATGCTTCTATTTCATCCCATACTCTATTTCTGTAATTCTTCAACCTGTGGTTCTTTACAGAGTACTGATTTTTGACTTGTCATACGATTAGCTCAGCATCACCATGAGCTCTTAGGATTTTCACACCTCTTTCTTTCATGGAGATAATCCCTAACAGGAGGGCCTCATATTCAGTGGTGTTGTTGGTGTTTCCAAACTCTAATTTGTAAGCCAACGGTTCACATACTCTATCGGGTGATATTAAAACCACACCTGCACCAGATCCTGATGATGCACAATTGCCGTCGAACTCAAGATTCCATATCTATGGTGGTGTTTCTTCAGTGGAAAATCACTTTTCCTCTTCGGAAATTTTTGTTTCTTTTTCAGGTTCGTCAGTGAACAACATATAATTTCTGAACTCCAATTCTTGGTACAAGATTTGAGCTTTAGGATCATCAGATTTCAATACTGTAAACTTAGCCTTTTCCTCAGGGACCAGTTTAATCTTTTTGTTACCTATTGGGATCAAGGCTAGGGACCAATCCAGCTTTATCTCTCCTCCAAGGTCTCTGCAAAAACTTTTTCTTAACAACAAATTGTAGCTAGTAGGTATATCAGCGACGAGGATGGTTAACAACATCTTCTTCTTAGGATGTGCTGCTAAGGCCACTCGAGCATCCTTAATCTGGCCAACCAAGGGTACTTGTTTGGAATCCATGGAGTAACATCTACCATGGGCTTTGGTGAGGGTAAGTCCCAAGGATTTGGCCATGGTAGATGGCATTACATTGTCTGATGCCCCAGAGTCTATTATGTAATTGCTCAATCTACAACCGTTAATATATAAAGACACATATAATGGATCAAGTTTTTGGCCTGGGAGGGTGGCTAAAATAGATGATTTCCTCTGTTCAACTAGGTTTGTAAATATTGACTCATTTTCTATGGTAGTCATAATGCTTGGATTTAACTCTTGGTTTCCTCTTTTAAAATAATCTACCAGCTTTTGCAACTCAATAGGATTAGCCTTAAGATAGTCTATGGGGGAAATTTGAATCCTAGAATCTTTACAGAATTGAATAATGTTAAAAGAGCTTTGTTCCTTATCTGGTGGAGGAATCCTCATACCTTGATTAGGCTCCTTTGAGTTGGAAGTAGATGCCTCACTATTTTTAGGCAATGCCGAACCTTGGCCTTTATCTTTCTAACTTTGAGTCAGGACCACATAAGAGGTCCCATATATGGTGGCATAACATGTTGCTTCTTGTTCTGAATCTGATTCATACTCTAAATATAAGTCTTCAGAGTCGCCATGTGAGTATGAATCTGGTTCTGCTCCAGATGTTCCAGCATTCCACTCGTCAGTCTGGTGCATTTTCCAAGCACGGGCTACATCAAGATAGCTTGCACCATCATGATTTGTAGTTAAGTGGAAGGCACACATATTACCCCTTTTAGGAGGAGCTTCTATAGCTAGCCTCTGTGGCAGAGTAGTTAACTGTAACGTCTTGCCTTCTGCATTTCTCTCGTTATTATATCTCCCAGGCTGCTCTTGAAAGTTTCTCTGGTAGGGATTATTGAATCTGGGAAGTTGTCTCTTGAAGGCAGTGAATTCATTAGACAATTTTTGGAGCATCTCATCAGACGATGTAGTATTGCTACTGCTGGCTCTAGACTGTATCTCCCTTTTCCATTTCCCAGATGAAATCATGTGATCTTCAAGTTCTACAATATTTCTCTATGTGGCATCCAAATTTGCAAGGTTCATCCTCCTTAGGTCATAGATGATGTCTGGTGGCATAGCACTTATGAAGAAATTTTTCAAATTTCCCACCGTAGGCCTATCAGCCACTAGGATACGATTTACCAGCTTATTGAATTTGGCTACAAAATCTCTCATCCTGATCGAAGGCTCTTTCTGGATAGAATTCAATTGAGTCAACAAGGCATGTTCATCTTTAGTGGTCTTAAACCTTCTTTCGAAGGTGGCTCTCATAGTGGCCCAATTGGTAATGAAAGAATCAGGTAAATGATGAAACCAATCAGCGGCACCTTCGACAAGAGTCTCAACGAATAGTCTGACGGCCACATCTTCTTCTCTGACAGCTAGAATGTTAAATAAAGCAAAGAACGCGGAAATATTCTCATTCGTAGATACCTTCCCATCTCCAAAGAACTTGGGAAAGTTCTTTCTAGAACCTGTAGGGAGAGGGTTATATGCAGCTAGTTGCAGAGGTCCGACCACAGTGGCCCAAGGGAGCACCATGGCTACTTGGGGTAAAAGGGGTGTTAGGTTCACATTAGGACGGGCAACTACTCCATGAAATGTTAACACTTGGCAAGTGGTGGATAACTGAGTGGTTGGTTTAGGAGGTGAAGAAGTTCTGTTCTAGCTCCTTGCGGCTCTGTTTCCCTGATGAGGTACTTCTAGGAGGGAAAAGTTAATATCTGCAAGTCTCTCAAAGACTGGGTCTGTGTTTCCTTCTTTCCTGGTACTTCTGAGAAATCTTTTAGGCTCCAGATTTTCACCTAATGTCGTGGCCTAACTTCTCACTCTGCCCTTCTCAGATTTCTTCTTTTTAAGATTCTCTCAAGCGCTTATGCTCTAGCTTCTTCCAGTTCAAACACTTGACTAGCATTTCTATAATGTTCCGTACTTCTCCTGTATCTCCAGATGAAAGTATTTAATGAGGAAATGAGATCTTCTTGGTCATCTTGGAATCCAAGATTAGGTTGGAGCATAGGGATTATATTTTCATGGGGAAGCACCATTTTTCTTCATTATATGCTTCTGGTATAACGACTATTTGTCTCCCTAGTAGAGTCACCAAAAATATGGTGGTAAATAGATTGTTGTTTTCAATTTAACTCTCAAATGCCCAAATCTGTGAGAAATAATTTAATACCAATAGTCGGATAATCTATCACTAAAATGATAGATTTCCTCTGAATTGGAAGGTACAGCTCCCTTATGTGAATAATGTTCGATGAATTTTAGTCTTTCCTAACCTAACAGGGGTATGCTCTTAACCTGAGACTAGGAGAGGTAAACCAAGCCAAATCTAGACAGAAAATAGCTCAGGCAAAGTAATTACAACTCTAACTCTAACCAATTTTGAGATCCTATCGATCAGATTAATTTCCCAAAACTGGTGATGCATAGGCTAATACTAAAATTCAAATGCTAGATTGAAAGCTAACAATGTGATGATATGAGTCAATCCGTATTATAAGAACATTCCCAAAACTTAGAGAAGCAACCAATTTTCCCCTAAATTAATCGTATCAAATCATAATATGAAACTTTGGCTCAAATACAGATTACGAGTCTAATTCAAATGAGATGTTTGAATTCAACAGAAAGATAAGTGAGATGCAATAGAATAGTTAAAGAAATGGCATTCAAACATACATAATTGACTCAGCAATGATGATATATTCTTCACACCAAAATTTAGCCGACCCTTGTATTGATTTTTGGATTCATACATATAGAGTTCCAAATTGAACTGTTACAAAAAGAAGTAACCGAAACGGTTAAACTTCTCAACCAGAAAATGATAACTAAAGGCCTATCATTTACAAAATTCTTGGCAAAAGTAGCACAAGAAGAGAATACATTTATGTTTCGGCTTCCTTCTCTTTAGCTAATTTAGCCCTATGGGCTATCACAACAGTGATGACCTAGATGAGCTCTTCATGTCTGTTGACATGGACATTGGTGTAACGGATGAGCCATCTGGAATTCTCTTTGGCTAGAGTCTTGATTGCTTATGATTGGTCTTTTAGTTCTTCCATAGCCTTAAAGATGCATCCACTCAATTGCTGGAGTTCTGGCACCTTGTCTAAATGAGTTGAAGACAACTCTGCCAAATTATGCAAGTAGTCTGTGAATGACTTCTGCATGTTGGCCACTCCAACTATTGCTTTGCCCTCACCACTAGTCTGCGAATCCACATGAAGTCCTAGCAGGAGTTTATAATTTTTACTCTGCTCCTCCTGCACCTTAACCTCTGTTTGTTGTAGCCCTATTTCGGCCTGAATAATCATCTTGACTTTGAATTCTAGACTTTGGAGCCATTCGATCAAGGGCTCATCACCCCTCTGTATGATCTTAGCTTTTAGGGCCTCCTTAGTCTTCATCTTTATTGCCACATGCAACATAACTATGCATTCTTGACATCTCACTCTCTCTGCAGTGACAGTCTGTAGATTCTTCTTGATGTTGTTTTTCTCTGTTTCTAGCCTCAGAATAGCATTGCCTAATTGCTCGATAATCACTAGACCTTCTGACTTGAGCTTCTTGATCCATCTCTTACCAGTTTGTTTGTAATGTTGATCTTCTTGCAACTTAGCAAGGATAGCCTGGTTCTCAATAGTACTAGGATCAAAGGGAGTTTAAGTGCTGGGAACGCTCGCTATAGGAGTTAAGAGCTGTCTAATGAACTCAGTTAGCCGAGCCACTTCTGCTTTAAGCTAAATTTTGGAATCCTTGAGATCTTCCAACTCCTCTTCTGTTACTACATTAGTGGACTTCCACCAATCCACCTTAGTGTTGTGCCGAGCTAAGCCCATATCTAATGATTGCAACTGAAAATCAGAAGCCGCTAGATCTTCAAGCCTGCCTTCTTTGGTAGGCTCTGCTACTTCCATGGTGAAGTGCCCTATTTCAAGATCATCACCCAGAGTAGACATAGTCTTTGCACTCTTTGTTTTTCTTGTAGTAGCTTTGGGCTAGAAATTTTTTGATAGGGTGTCTTTGCTGGGCACTGCTTCTTCTATCCTCTTCCTCTTGCACTCTAGAGTATTTGCTATCCATGATTCTGCGCTGGTGACCTTGTTGATGGAGATCAACTCTTCGATGAATAGATTTCTAATAAGTGGAGGAATAGCTTTGGGATGAGAGGTGAAGGGGTTCACTGAAGTAGGTGAGGAGGAGATCAATTTCACAACCTGAGTAACTTCCTATTGCTCCCCACCTCTCTTATCAGATTTTGCAGAAGTACTAGGGCTATCCTCCTCAACTTCAACTATGATAGGGGACATCCTCTTTGGAGTTTCTTGAGTCAAAGTCCTAGCTGAAACATCTATAACAGTGACAATAATTGGCTACTCAGGCTCCGTAGCTCTAGGAGGCTCGTCTGTAGACTGGACTTTATTTTTTGGGTTACCCTCTTCTGTGACTCTGACATATGGAAGGGGACCTTATCCACAAGTCTTCTCTAAGAGAGAGGCTTTTTCAGGAGGTTCATCTCCTCCCCCCAATGGTTGAATTAATCCCTTTGTAGCTAGAAAGATCACTGCAGAGGAAGAGGTTGCAACACCCGTGGTTGTTTTCATAGGGGTTTGCTGAGTGGGAGGTTTCCTCTCTAACCTTTTCTTTCGTCCTGCTGTCCACTCAACCCACTGAGCTGTTCTTTTGAAAATCCCTGCCATTAGGGTCTGCAAGTCACTTACCACCTGGTCCAGCATCAACTTTGAGCTGATAGGGGTGGATTTTATTTTCTCCAAGTTGGTATCATCGTACAGATGATTACCATCATCTTCTAGCCCTTCTACTGCGATGTTAACATTGAACTTTTTGATTTGTTCAATGGTTAACCGCGTGTAGAACCTTTCCTTGCTCTCCAAGTTGTCTTTGCAATTGGCCCAATAGTCTTTAGTATCAAGTACATGATGAATATCCTGACTCATTTGCAAGACATCTCTGGCATAATCAATAGGATCATACTGCGGTCTTAGAATGTCATACGTTGCCAGAGAGAACTTCTTCGAGAATGTTTTAAGGACATTCTTTGCCTCTGATCAAGATGCACAACTGTAAGCTCCAATGACCATCAGGAACTCATAGCCTTTCTTCTTTGCCTCTGAGAAGATCAGGTTCACTTGGAGCACTTTCCTCATGACTTTGATCAGCACTATCATGTCTATAGGGTATCTGGGCAGCTTCAAAGGAAATTCATCGAAACCTGCAAGATGAAGATATGAGAAATCTCCAAATTGAATAAAATAACAACCAAATTGGCTTATAAAAGCCATGGCTTTAGGAGAAAATCTCCTCTCTGGGAAACCCTGTAGCTCCCTACACAGTCTCATTGTAAAGCCATCATTAACCGTGAGATAATCCACATAGCTATTTTGTAGTTGCAAAGAAGGGAAAAACTCATAACTTTTCACATCATCTGGGAATTCTTCTAATCTAGGAAGCCCAGGCCAGATTTGAATCATGGC
>MU222835.1:200260-223658 GCA_018584345.1 Thuja plicata
AGCTGAGAGCAATGTTACAAATCTTGCAACTCCATGCATAGAGAGCTATGGATCGATTTGTGAGGGCTCATTCTTGAGTTTCCTTGCATGTAAGGATTCATAGAAGTACACTATTTTGTGTGTACAAGATGATCCACCTCCTTGCCGAGTATTGATATGTCATAGCTTGGAGTTATGGAGAATTGAAAATATATGACACTTCGGTCATTGTACACAATATCCCACTGAAACCATAGTCTAAACCATTTCGCCAATGTCAATGGCCCATTAACCCCACTATGGATCCCTTGATACAAAAAGAAGTTTAGAAACTACTAGATTCCATAATCACATTCCCTATACGACACTCTACATGGGTGGCAAACTTAGTACCCCTAAGAAAGAAAATTGGTGAGATCCAACTGTGCGTGGACTTCCAAAACCCAAACAAAGCCTCTCAGAAAGATAACTACCCACTCCCATCTCTGGAGGTGGTTCAACAGTTCAAAGATATCCTAGTAGTGGTCAACACCAAAGAGGCCCTACAACTCACAACATCCAACATCTGGTTCATATTTGAGATCTTTGCAACTTGAAACAAAATCATGGGGAATCCTTCTTGGCATTTCTCTAAAGATGGAGACAACTTTATACATGATATTCTCGCAAGATACCCGAATCTAAAAAGTTGGACAACTTTCTTGATAATCTTCTCCCCAACTTTGGGTTTCAAGTACAAATCCAAGGTCCTCTAACCTTTGATGACATGATTAAACAAGTTGTATGAATCAAGACATTTATGATCAAGAAAGGAGAATTGACCTTACACAAGGAAAATAAACAAGGGTCTTCCTCCTCAAGCAAAGATAAACCCAAATTTCCCAACAAGAACCAAAATGTTGTGAATGATGGAGTTGTAGACAATGTGACCCCTAAGCCTTCCAAGGCTGCTTTTAATCTCACTACCATGATGCAAGCGGCCAAAGCCACTGAACAGGCTGCGGCAGATTCCAAACCGAGTACTTCACAATTTTATGGACCTAAACCTTGGGCTCCTAGACCCAAGCATAAATTCACTCCTTTAGGAGAACCTCTCAAGGAAATTTACTCACTCCATTAGATAATTCATGACCTTATGATCCGCAACCAAGACCCTCTTGGTGGAATGAATCCGCTTATTGTGATTTTCACCAAAACAAAGGTCATAAAATGGCTACTTGTCTTAAATTGCAGCATAAAATCCAGGATCTCATCAATAGTGAGGTTATTGTTGTAGGAAGTCACAACAAAAATTCTAATCACCAAGCTTTCAAAGACTCATTTCCTCCTCATGGAAAAGGTGAATCATCTAAAGGCAAAAATACTGATGCTAAGGTCAACTATACATACACCAATAATGACAATGTCATTATTATGGTTGAACCTATTGATGCTGAATATTATAATGTCATCATTCTCAAGGGAAAGGAAGATACTTCCAATTCCAAAACACCTTTTATTTTGTGAGGTTCTACACCTCCATCTTCTGAACAAGAGCAGTATCAAGTCAGCGCTAATGTTGTTACTCGATCTCATGCTAAGATCGTCATCAAAGGCCCTGAGCCCTATCTGCCTACACTAACTCAACCTTTAGACAAAGCTAAGGTTGACTCTACCAATAAGAATCCAAAAGTGGGTTCTTCATCTAATGCTGCCAATTATAGCATTCTCGATCAATTGCAATGTACTAAGGCTTAGATAACTATTTTTGAGCTCCTAAAAATCTCCCTTGCTCACAGGGAAATCTTGGACAAAGCCCTCACTGAGGAAAATGTCCCAAAAGATCTTGACCGGTTTCAATCCATGGTAGGTCACTTGACCTCCTCACATTACTTGTCTTTCTTTGAGGAAGGCGACCATTCTTTGAGTCACCCACATAATAACCCTCTAGACATTGAAGTCATGATTGGTCCAAAGCGTGTTCACCATGTTCTCGTAGATAATAGTGCTGGCCTCAATATTTGCTCTACTAGTTTCCTTATTGAGTTAGGATATGGTGAAGATTACATTGATGCTCACAAAAAGTACTATTAAAGCCTATGATGAGGAAGAAAATAAATCAAAGGGGCTAGATGTGTTGCCAATTAGAGTTGGTCCTATTGAACGAGATGTTATCTGTCAAGTGCTTGAAATCCCTTTGGCATACAATATTTTGTTAGGAAGGACATAGATCCATGAAAGGCAGGTTGTCCCTTCCACATACCATCAGTGCATTAAGTTCCCATTTCAAGGATCTGAAGTGACTATACCTGCTAATACACGCTATGATTGCAATGCCCTCACAAAATCTATTGACATCTTTGTGCCTACCAATAAAGAATCTATTGAACTCCTTGAGAATAAATTAAAAGAAATGGAAAAGAGTTTGACACTCAAAGAAACTGATATAGGAGGATATCAAATTGAACCTATGCTATCTATTACATCTTTTCCTTTTTCTCCACCCTCTTTTGGGAGACCTTCTAAGAGCACTAAACCTTCTACGGTTCCTCCTCCAACAAAGTATGGTGGTACCTTTGTACAAGCCACAGTACCATTAGAAGAAGAAGCTGAAGATAGAGCTATCAAAGCCTGGATCTATAAAGGAGAAGATAATTTTGAACAAACTACTCCTCCTTATGACATAAACCCTGAGCAATATGTCAAAGGTTTATCTATTATGCAACATTTTGGCTATAAAGGAAATGGTCCCATAGGTGCCAATCATAAGGGATTGATTGCACCACTTGAAGCTATTGGTCACAAAACACATGACTCTACAGGTATAGGCTTCTAGAAACTCACATTTCAACTGGGAATAAACAAGTTTGTACCTTGAGAAGATAAGAAACCAATGCCTGAAGAAACATCTAAAACTGAAGAACCTAAAGATAGCTCTGATGAGGATACTTTTCCTTATCCTATTCCTCCAGACCTGGAAGCATTCTTTGCTGAGCTAGATAACTTTATACCATGTGTCAGTATAGTAGACACTAATAGTGATTCTGATACCACCACTTCACTTGCTCCATTAACTTATGATAAGTGGAAAGAAATATATACTCTAAATCCAAGTCATCAGGGTGATTTATACATACCACCACACTTTCAAGAATAGTTTGACCAAGAATTCCAGTCACTTCTCATTACACAAGAAGCAACTGATGCTACAAACACTAATGAGGTACCTAGGTCAAAAGGGGCTCATCTGACCATAGCAGAGTTTCTAGGTAGAACTCATCCCAACTAGGGACAAAGAGTTGATTTCACTCATGTTCGTGACATGACACCTAATGATAAAATGGACTCTCATGAATATGAGTTTGATAGCTTGTCATATGCCACTTCTGACAGAGAAACAGATATAGCTAACGCATATGAAAACCTTCTCGAAGTAGGTGAATGGTCTAGTGTAGGGTCACAAGAGTCTGACTCCCTAGATGTTAACATGTCATCTACTACGATCACTGAGAATCAAAGGAATTTGACTATACCTTTGGATGAGATCGATTTAGGTCTCGACTTGATTGTCCATGCTTTTGATGATTATACCATCAACACACTTGAACCCATCACTTCCCTTTCACTTTTCCATCCTAAGCTTATAGACTGGAACTCTACCTCCCCATCTAATGAAGTCCTTACATTCCAAAATGATTATGCTCTTGCCTGTTACCTATACATTGTTGAACCTGTAATGTCTTCCACTAGCAAAGAAAGTATCAACATGACTAAGGCTGACATCAAGTATCTTAGTCACAAAATAAAAAGAAGAAAAAATAGGTGCTCTGATGGCGAAAACCATGTTGTGGCAGTATCAGAGCCTAAAATAGTCAAAATAAAAGACGTATCCAAGGGTGAAAACCTCTCCGAGGTGCCCGAGGATGAGATATTTTATGCACTTCTGAGTCATTTTCAGGAGAGATCATCTGTACTTATTGAACCAACTCAACCTATCAATTTGGATACAGAGGCAGAACCCCAGATTATTCACTTGGTACAATCACTATTAGAGGCAGAAAGAAAGGAATTCACTACATTCTTCAGAAGCAAAAAGATAAAATTTGCATGGAAATATTCAGACATGCCGGGATTAGACCCTAATCTAATCATGCACCATTTTTCCATTGCACCATGTGTCAAGCCCGTCAAGAAGAAGCTTCACAAAATGCATCCAAATGTAGCTCTACTTGTCAAAGCTGAATTGGAGAAACTTCTTAAGGTAGTGTTTATTAGAGTAATTAATTATGCAGAGTGGATCTCTTATATTGTTCTAGTATCAAAACATGATAAATCTATACGAGTCTGAATAGACTTCAGAGACTTGAATTTGGCATTTCCCAAGGATGATTTTCCATTGCCTAATATTGATATGATCGTAGATATGACAACATGGTATGAAATGTACTCACTAATGGATGGTTTCTTTGGCTATAACCAGATAAAAATTGCGCCAGAGTACCAAGAGAAAACTGCTTTCACATGTGCCTAGGGCACCTTTTGTTGGAATGTCATGCCCTTTGGACTAAAAAATGTGGGTGCTACATATCAAAGAGCTATTACTACCATATTTCATGACATGATGCATAAAACAATGGAAAATTATGTGGATGACACTTTAGCTAAGAGCATGCACGGAAAGAAACATCTTGCAGATCTAGGTCCTTTACTAGATCATATGGAACAATTCAGTCTGAGGCTCAATCCTAAGAAATGAGCATTTGGTGTAACATCTGGAAAATTGCTTGGCTATATCATCTCTACCAAAGGCATTAAAATGGATCCTGAAAAAGTAAAAAATATCATGGAAATGTCACCACCAAAAAATATTAGACAAATGAGAGGACTTCAAGGTCGACTGCAGTCTATCTGGCGCTTTATCTCTCAACTGGCGAACAAGTCACAACCATTTACCAAGACATTGCACAAGGGTGTGGCTTATCAGTGGAACAAATAATGTGATGAAGGGTTCACACAAATCAAACAGTATCTTGCGAACCCACCGATCTTGATGCCTCCCATTCATGGGAAACCACTTATACTTTACATATTTGCTACAGATACATCATTAGGTATCTTATAGGCTCAAGAATATCAGCACAACAAAGAGAGGGCTATCTATTACATTAGTCAAACTCTGGTCTCATATGAAACAAAATATTCAGCTATAGAGAAAGCCTGCCTTGCAGTAGTATTTGCTTCACAAAATTTGTGACACTATATGTTGGCTCATACTACACGTCTAATTGCTAAAATTGATCCTCTGAAATACTTGCTTAGTAAAGCTACCCTCACAGGTAGGCTAGCTAAATGGGTCATTCTTCTCAGTGAATTTAATATTGAATATGTAGAAAGGAAAGCCATTAAGGGATAGGAAATAGCAGACCAATTGGCAGAAGCACCTCTAGTGGATCATCAACCATTGCACGTTGAATTTCCAGATGAGTCCATATTACTTCTCACACATCAATCATGGACTATGTTTTTTGAAGGTTCATTTACCCAACAGGGGTTAGGTGCTAGAATACCGTTCATTACACCTCAAACATACTCTTTACCAAAAGCATACAAGATGTTGTTTCCTTGTACAAACAACATTGCTGAGTACAAAGCCCTAATCAAAGATCACCCTTGAGTGGTGAGTAGATGAACTCAATGTTCTTGGAGATTCATAGTTAGTCATCAATCAAGTCAATGATATCTATCAGACAAGGGATGACAAGTTGGTGCCTTATAAATGGTTGGTTGATGACCTCAAAAATTATTTTACTCACATCACATTTCAACAAGTTCCAAGGGCAGATAATAAAGCAGCAGATGCCATGGCTACTCTTGCCTCCATGCTACAGAGGCCTGAAAATGATTTTCCACATGAATTCCTAGTGCAGATGTTACACTACATAGTCTATGACTCCCTTGATTCCCAGATGATCTATTATGTCATTGGACATGACTCATCTCGCTACCATCATATCTTTTCCTACCTTCATGGCCAGATTGTTCTGGACACTTACACCCAGAATGAGAAACGTCACTTAATCCGCAGTGCTTCACAGTTTGTCATCATAGCTAACAACTTGTACAGACATGGTCTAGATGGTACCCTTCTTAGGTGTTTAGAACCCGATGATTCCAAACGTGTGTTAGTAGAGGTGCATGAAGGCATCTATAGGTCTCACTCTAATAGCTTGACATTAGCCCGTAAACTTATTAGAGCTGGTTACTATTGGCCAGATATGGAAAAAGAAGCTACACAGTTTGCCAAGTCTTGCAAACAATGTCAACTACATGGTAATTTGATTCATGCTCCAGCCAAGGAGCTTATTCCCTTCATTAATTTCTGGCCATTTCAACAATGGGCCTTTGACTTGGTGGGTCAAATTTACCCCTCGTCCTCCAATGGACATAAGTTCATAATCATAGCTACAGACTATTTTACCAAGTGGGTGGAAGCAGTTCCTCTCACTGTCGCCAATAGAAAATCAGTAGCTATGTTCATTCTCAACTACATCATCTGCAGGCATGGTGTACCCTCAGCAATAATCATTGATAATGGGGGACAATTCAAAAACAATGATTTCACAGAGCTATGCTCTAAGTTTAAAATTGCTCAACATTGGTCTTCCATCTATTATCCTCAGGGTAATGGACAGGTGGAAGCATCCAACAAGACAATCCTTAAGATCCTACATCACACAATGCATAAATCTAGATGAGATTGGCATCTCCAGATAAATCTAGCTCTTTGGGAATATAGTACAAGCATAAGAACACCAACATGGGCTACTCCCTATGCTTTGGTTTATGGAGCAGATGCTATGTTACCAATTGAGGTCGAGATTCCTTCTCTACGAGTCTCCTTGAAAGGCCTCATTACTGATGAAGATAACAGAATATCTTGGCTACAAGAGCTGGAATTACCTGATGAACGTCACCAAGTGGCTTTTGATCACCTTAGAGCATACCAAAAAAGGATGTCAAAGAGCTATAATAAGAAGGTTAGACTACAGGATTTCCAAGCGAGTGACCTCATTCTGAGGGAGAACCCTAAGAATCAACAACATCAGATCCAAAAAGGGAAGTTTGAACCAAATTGGCTTGGTTTGTATGTTGTCACTGCAGTGTTTGGGTCTGGTACATATCAACTTTCTACTACTAAAGGAGAACAACTCAAAGAGCCCATCAACGCTCTTCATCTGAAGCGGTTCTATAGCTGAGACATCTTTAGTGTGCTCATGTATATAGTAAAGTCCTGAAAAAATCCTAAAAATCTGAAAAAGTCCTAAAAAAATGATCATCTTAGTGAAAACCTAGCGATAGGCGCTTTGATGTATCTCCAAAAAAATCATATATTCAAAAAATACAAAAAAATTAAAAAATTGAAAAATACAAAAAAAGAGAAAAAGAGAAAAAGGTACCATTGATGAAAACCTAGAAAACAGGCTTCATGGTAGAAAAAAAAAGAATTTTTTCCAAGAAGGTGAAAACCTAGTAAATAGGTGCCTCTTGTTCCACAATGCTATATCTATCGCAGCACCACTTGGCTTTATGCATTTTTTTTCCTGCATTGTTGCTTTCATGCTTTCCTACTTGCATTTGCTTTCAGTTCCCGTCAAGACACCAACTCACATGGATTGAAACTGGTCATAATCTCAAAACAACACTCCTGATCTAGGGGGCACTGTCCTATTATCTTTTTGGATCTTCTACGTGACAGTCACCGGTGGTCCTCACTGCATCTTCCTGCTATCACTTATCTTATACTAATTTCTCTTTCCTTGAGAATCTCCCTAACATCAGTCACCAATGGTTCTCACTGCGTCTTCCTATTGATGTCTAGCTAGTCTTATGATATCTTCACTTGAGCCTTTCTCTCGCATCAGTCACCAGTGGTTCTCACTGCGTCTGTCTACTGTCGCTATTCTATTGAGATTTCTCACATTCATTACAGTTGGAGTTATCCTTAAATTCTCTATCTATTGATAATTTGTCTTGATGATTCTATGCTTTAGTTTGTACATATCTTTTGGTCACTTTCATGATATTTTGGTTCCTTTGTGAACCCTTCTGACTTGACATTGATTCAGTGCCATAAGCTTGGGGGTATTCACATCTAGTCTGTCATCACAACATACATCAATTCATTCATCATTACTTGGGGGCATTGGCCCCCCATTTGATCAAATATTTGGTTTACACTTGAGTCATTAATCTTGTCACTTCTCAAGAACAACTCTCTACTAACACAAACTGGTGTTTTTAAACACCACCATAAACAGTGTTTTTTAACACTATCTTTGGACAGATCTGTATTTTTTAACACACATTGGATATGTCAATGTAAACATCTATCTATAACAATCAAACACAATGCCCTCACAAGCACAACAGTGTTTTTCAACACCGCATACACATATACATCTACAAAACTTTGAAACATGTTGAGCTATGCTTGAATATTTCTTTGTATGTTGTCTATTCTCATGAATTTCATTGATATTTTCTTTGTCTACTGCTTGTTGGTGTAGTCCTGATGATCTAAAAATGTCAAATAAATAGGTTGTATGTAATAAGAGCTCCCGCACTAAGGTGGAATAGCCTTACATCCCTTGATCTTGTTTATTTGTACGCCATGGTGAGGTCAGTACTATCTCCTTGTCTATTGTTGTTCTGTTTGTTATTTTCTTTGTTTGTTACTGATCTATTTGTTTACACATGATTGCACTCATGGTTATCTTAGCTTTGAATGTCTCGATACTGGTGTACTCTTGCAACATTAATTGGAAACAATGTTCAGGTCATCTTGGCTTTTGTGCCCTGGTGCTTACATTCATTTCCTACATCTTATCCGATGACAAGTCATATTCATATCCTTATGGTTGCATTATGGCACTAGTAAGGGTTGTATCAACTTTCATGTTCCAAATAAAAAATGCTCAATGATGATGATTTTACGATGGGTCTCACAACCATGTCCTAGAATTGCATTTTCATATTGCATCTAGCATAGGATTGCATTTTCATTCTAGACTTGCATTGTGGCAGCAATTCGATGTTCACTTCATTGCGTTCTCCTAGATTCATACATTGGGGAGTTATTCTTTAGACTTCTGGCTTCATCACTACTATACAAGTGTTCGATCCTCACTCTCTATTTTCAACTATATTCTCAATCCTTTTGCGGGATTGAAATCAAAATCTGACACTTCTATATAGCTCAAAATCGCATTTTAAAATATTTGTGACCGATGCGATTAGACGCTTGTGCAGTCAAATTTTTGACATCTCTTTCTTGTCAAAATCATATCTTATCATCATTTTCTCAAATCTTTGAATTTTTTCCTCAAAAGTCAACTTTGGTCAACTCTAGTCAACCCTAGTCAAACTTGGTCAACCAGACCTCAAAATCACTCAAAATTGATTCTAAATCTTCTGAATTCTTCCATAATCTGTTATGAGTTCTTCTTGATCTCTGATTCAACATCTATCTATGATTTTTTTCTCTCCACCATCATTATAACGTGTCATCTTTCCATTTCGCTCCCGAGGGGGCAGGATGATTTCATCATTGAATCTATTCCAATCAATCTGATCTTATTTTCAAAAGTCCTCATTGCTAGGGGCATCTCATCACTTGGGTCATGTTCAGGATTTTGTACCTCACAGTCAAAATTGGGTGCTCCATGACTTTTAATCAATAAGGGCATCTTTGTTCCTTACATCTTGTCATTTTTTAAGTATCTGAGCAATCTAACTCAGATTCTTGAGGATCAAGCTTCATTCCAAGTATCAGGGCAATCTAACCCCGACTCCTAATAATCAAACTCCATTCTGGAGATGATTTTGAACCTCTATTTACTATCTTTTGAGATAGGTATCAGGGCAATCTAACTCTGACTCCTGAAGGTTAAGCCTCGTTCTGGGGATAGCCTTGTGAAAGATGTCAATCTAACCAGTGTCTGGGCAATCTAACCTAGATATTGAGAGACTAAGCTTCATTCTTGAGATATTCCTAAAATCTCTATTGATTATCTTGTTGGACAGGTATCAAGGCAATCTAACCTTGACTCCTGAAGGTTGAGCCTCGTTCTAGGGACAGTCTTGTGAAAGATATCAAATCTATTCGGTATCGGGGAAACCTAACCCAGATCCCTGAGGATCAAGCTTCATTTTGAAGATGACCCTCAAAAACTCTATTTGACCGATGTCTTGGAAACCTAACCTAGACTTCGGAGAGTCAAGCTCTGTTCTGGAGATGGCTCTAAAATCTTTGCATCATCAATTTTGAAATCTATTCTTCTGTGCTTCAAGAATCAGACTATTCTTTGAATCAATGCATTTCTCGCACATCAATTCAAAGAGGGGCAAAATGTAACACCCCAAAATTGGCAGCTTGCAACCCTAACCAATTTTTTTGCATTTGTCATTCTTCTGAATCATCAAAGTCCTATTGTACTAGGAAATTTTGAGTTTTAACTGACTCTACTCGACCTAAGTGTCAAATGTAGAAAATCCTAAATCTACATTAATCATACATCATATTTAATTCCTAAATACATATTTAGCTAAAAAAACCTTATGATCAAATTAATTTAATTATAAAGTACTAGCACTTTAATTAAATTAAATTCACCCTCTTTAGCTAAGACACATGAAAAAGGAATTAAATGATATTCAATTATTAAATAAATATCCTCATTTTCAATAATTGAATTTAATTATTCAGATAATTGAGAAAAAGCAATTATGAGGTCATATTTATTTAATTAATTGGATAAGCTCTCAAAAATCTTTCTTATATTCAGAATTAGAAACTTCTCTTTAATTATGCTTTAAAGAGAGAGAGAACAGATAAATCAAATAAAACAATTAAATCAAAGAAAGAAAACAGTTAAAAGCAAAGAGAAAACAATTTATTGTATTCTTTTAAATAAAGCTTTCTATTTTAAACTGGCTTTTCTATCTATTTTATTTCAAAGAGGAAAGTTTCTATTTTGATCATCTCCGTGTCTATAAAAGAACTCTCATTCTTCATTCAAAACCCCCACTCATTTTTATGCATTGTTAGAATACTGAATTATTGTCACATTTCTTGATATCTCATATAGAATAATTTCATTATTCCAATAGATTACTTTCAATTTCTAGAATAATTGCATTGAAATCATGTCTTAGATTAATCTTACATCTTTCAATTCCTAGGATAATCTTGCATTGTATTGCATTCATGGAGAAAAATCCTTCATTCCTAGATTGGTTTATGGTTGTGAGACTCTCATTTTGAGAGTTATTTTGAAAACCCCATCTAGATAGAAGGCAATAGGTCGAATCATGCAAGTAGACAAGATGAATAATCTCATATTCAATCTTGTGTGTATCTGATGAAGAAGGACTATGTTGAAGTGTATGGTTAGTTAACAAGACCAAATTTACCACATACAGTATCATTACCCATTCTTACTAAAACACCATTATAGTATTCAAAAGTCACAAAATTTTGTTTATCATTGGTCATATGGTGAGTGCAGACACTATCTATGATCCAGACATCATTTTTACTAACTTTAGATATGATTGCAGTTTCTACATACCTTTCTTCATCTTCATTTGAATCATCCTTCATGGCTACAAATACCATCTTGATGTCTTCTTCCGATTTGATGTCAGTGTCATCAACTCTTCTCTCAGCTAGGTAACAATCTTTCTTCCCTTTGTCCTTTTAGTCTCGGGTATCTCTCTTGTCAGATTTTTGGTTGCTCCGATATTCTCTATTTTCACAAGGTCTGTCATTTCCACTGTCAAACTTCTTCTCATAAGGTCTATCATTTCCACTATCATCTTTTTGTCGATTTGGACATCTTGTAGAAAAGTGTCCAACCTCTTTACAATTGAAACATACAATTGGTAATTTACCTTTGTATCTTCCTTTGCATCTCTACAATGTTCTAGCCATTAGTGCTTCAATCTCATCAAGTCCTTGATCCTCATTATCACTGTCACTATCATTTCTAAAAGCATGTCTATGACTTGAGTTACTTATCTTTAGAGAATATTTGAATGCAGATTTTATAGATGGTAAGATGCTATTGTCAAAGCTATTCATCTCAAATGAAATTAGTCTACCAATCAGACTATCTAGAGTAGCTGTAATGTTTGCAACTGCTCTCATTTTATTGCATAGTAGAAACTCTAATAGCATAAACAGGCAATAAGGTTCTTAAGATTTTTCTTACCACTATCTCCTCTTCAAGTACACCTCTAACTCCTTAGATAGCATTTACTACCTCTTTGATTCTGCAGCTATACTGAGTAATTTTTTTTCCTTCTTTCATCCTTAGGTCATCAAACCTCTCTCTTAGGCTTCCTACCTTTTCTCTGAGTACATTGGCATCTCCTCCATGTACAAGCTTTAACTTATCCCACATTTTCTTTGTACAAGTGCAAGTTTTGACATCTTCAAATTCAGCATCGGAGAGTGATGATACAAGTTCTATCATCATGTAGTTATGCTCATGCTTGAATATTAATTTCTCAAGAGTATGAGGTCATGTAGGCAACACATATTAAGTATCTAAGTATTGAACAATATCATTTCCAATACCTGATAGGTGGAGTCTTATTTTTCTTTGCCATGATGCAAAGTTGTCTTTATTCAACTTGGGAACATATCATTTGTTCATCTTGTGATCTTTTTCTTGAGTTGTTAAACTCCCTTTCTAAGCACACAAGCTCTAATACTAATTTTTACTAATAATTGATAGGGGGGTTGAATCTGTTGGAGATTTGTTTCTGTATAGTTGATTGATTGTATGTTTGTCATTGATGACAACATATAATACATAGTAGTGATTCTATATGTACTTATCAGAAAAATGACATCAAGACTTGTGTGGTTAGATACATGTTGTAGACATGTTTATTATGTTATGTTCATACATGCAGATCTAGATATGATGTTTCAGTCAATTTTTGTAATTCTGTTATTGGAAGTTATAGTTTTGGAAGAGTATATGTTCAGAGCTGACGTATGTAACATGTTTCTTGAGTTGTGCCTATCTTCAGGATATATGTGTGTATATTCATGATTATTTATGAGTTGATTATTTTTATCTAAAGGTGCCAAACGTGTTTCAAGAAGATTGCAAAGTTAGAGATGATTTGGTGAGGCCGACTTAGTGAAGCGTTGCATCTATTCAGTTTATACTTGCGCAGTTGTAATTATGCTTGCATGCTTAGTTAAGCTAACAAGAATGTTATGAAGAGTTTTCTTATAGGTCCCATGATCTCATACTTTGTTGAAGATACTTATAGCAAGTAATTTGTGATACACTAAGTGTGAATGATACATAAAGAGACAGAAAATGTACAGAGCAGAATATCAGTTGTGGTTCATTCATCAAGAGTCCATGTGAAGAAGAAGTGAAAGATTACAATACACTAGAACTGATCAAGACAGTAGGTCTACTCTATAATTCATCATTAGGTATAGTGCATATCTATTATACAAAAGGTTTTAGCCTTCACCATTAAAGCAGTGAGCTTTTGGACAGTGAGTCCTCACCCCTAACAGGGTTATTTGTAAAAGAATCCTAACAAGGTCCGACCCTTATTCAGGTCACTATACTTATTTCATTGTAAAGTAAAACTCCTAATAGGGTTGAAATATCTTTTAATAGGGATCACTATAAACAAGTATAGTTCATTGTGGGTGCTAATTCCCACCGGGGTTTTCACCATTTGGTTTCCCCGTAATCAAATTGGGTGTTGTGTACTGTGTTATCTAAATGAACATTTACTTTATTGTATTCTGGAACTAAAGAAGAGAAAATAATTAAAGTTACTCATAACTGATTCACCCCCCCCCTCTTAGTTATCCTTCGGGACTATTCTAACAATTGGTATCAAAGCCAAGTTCCTTGGAGAAGAAGCCTAACATCTTAAGGTAGATCAGATGTCTTACTTCAGAAAAGAGAGCCCTAAGTTTGATGGAGAAAATTATCTGGATTGGAAAAACAAAATGATAACACATTTATAGTGTGTTGGCTTTGAGATCTTTGAGATTGCTACACAAGAAGTTGTTATTCCATCTCTTAAAGACCTTGCAAAGGATGATGTTACTAATAAACAAAAGGAAACATTTACCAATATTGCAATTGCTAAAGAAGCCCTAATTAGTGCCCTATCTGACATTGAATTCTCTGAGATCAAGAAAGTTGACAGAGCATACATCATATGGAAGTATCTAGAAGATATGTTTGAAGGAGATATTCAAGCAAAGAATGCACACTGGAAGACATGGAAAAATAAATACAACAGTCTCAAGATGTTACCTGAAGAGAACATTAGAGCCTACAATCAAAGGATAAATGAAGCAGTCTCTGGAATCAGAAACAATGGTGGAGAAATATCAGAAGAAGATATAATGGACAAGCTGCTAACTACCTTAACATCAAACTATGAAAACAAGATAATTATTCTAGAGGAAACCATGCAATTCTCACAATACTTCAAGAGAGAGACTTTGATCAGTAAAATCTCTGCATTTGAGATATCAAGATTGAAGACTGAACCTAAAAGTGAAACAACTTTCAAAGCCTCAGTCCATGGTAAGAAATCCTTACACATCTCTAGCCATAATGAGAAAGAATAATTTGATGAAGAACTAGAAGATATCATTGCTATGATTGTTAAAAGAGAAAATAAAGGAAAAGGAAAATATGAAGGACAACTTTCATTCAAATGTTTTTCATGTAACAAGATTGGTCACTTTGCATCTAGGTGTCCCACAAGAGTCAAAAAGTTCAGATCTGATTACAAACCTAAATATAAGAAGGAATGTTATCATGCTTAAGAAGGTGTAACTAGTGAAGATTCAGGCAAAGATTAAATTGGATTTTTTGCCCTTAGAGACATGGAAAAGTTGCCCGGGGAAATGGACATTGCAGATGAAAAGGAAGAACAAGAGTTAGCTCTAATTTTCAAAGTAGACATCAGAACTTATTGGATCATTGACAACGGATGCTCTCATCATATGACAGGTGACAAAGATATATTTTTCCATTTAGACAAATACAAAGGTGGTATGGTTATATTTGGAGATAACACTCATAAACCTATCATAGACAAAGGTTCTATCACTTTGAATGGAAAGAACAAGACAGATGATGTTCTATATGTTGATGAATTATGTCATAACTTGCTAAGTGTTGGATAGCTACTTGAAAAAGGTTATCATTTGGAGTTCAAAGATAACAAGTGCATCATTAACAACAAGGATGGAGACATGATTGCATCAAGCTCCAAAACAAAAGGTAATGTTTTTCAACTCAATTTTGATGTAAGTTGTTTTGTTTCAAAAGTGGATGATAGTTAGTTATGGCACAAGAGACTATGTCATATCAATTTTGATAACATAGTAAAGATAAGTAATGTCAAGGAAGTCAGAGACCTTCCTAGTATTGCAAGACTAGTTGACACAATATGGAGGGAATGTGTTATGGGAAAGCATGTAAGTAGTTCCTTCAAAAGAAAGTAGAACTCAGTTGAAAACAAATTGGACCTAGTGCACACAGATTTATGTGGTCCTTCCCAAACAAGATCATACTACAAAGAAAGGTACTTTATTTTGTTTTTTGATGATTTTTCAAGGATGATGTGGGTTGCATTCTTAAAAGAGAAATTTGAAGCCTTTGAGAAGTTCAAAATATTCAAAGCTAAGGTTGAGAATGAATCTGGATTAAAACTGAAATGTCTGAGATTAGATAGAGGAGGAGAGTTCACCTCTGATTAGTTTTATGATTACTGTGAGGAACATGGAATAAAAAGACAATTGAGTGCCCCTAGAACCCCTCAACGAAATGGGATTGCAGAAAGGAGGAACAGGATTATACTTGATATAGCGTACACTATGATGATTGAAGGAAAAGTTGCACACACATATTGGAGAGATGCAGTAAATATAGAAGTCTATACTATCAACAGAACTCAATTGAGGTTAGGCACAGATAAGACACCCTATGAACTTTGGTTTGGTAATGTACCTATAGTAAAGTATTTCAGAATCTTTGGCAGCAAGTTCTACATCAAGAGATATGATGGTGTTGGTAAGTTTAATGCCAGAAGTGATGAGGGTATTTTCCTTGGTTACTCTACAAAAATCAAAGCATACAGATGTTTCAATTTGAGATTGAAAAATGTAATTGAAAGTACTCATGTAAAAATTGATGAGAATTTTATGGTTCAAGAGAGATACTATGAATATGCACCTATGATTGAAGATGAACCCAGGCCTAGCAGTAAAGATATTTTTATTGAAGAAATGTTTGATTGCATTGATGTCTCATGCAATGACCCTGAATCAAGCAGAGAAGAATCACAAATTATTGAAGAAGAAGTCACACCTAAGGTTCCAAAATTCACATCTAGATACCACTCTAAATATGATATCATAGGGAGATCAGAGCAGCAGTGTTTTGACCAGATCAAAAGAAAAAAGTCTAGCATTGGATGAAGAGGTATGTTTAATTTCATAGATTGAACCTTTAAGTGTTGAAGATGCTTGTAATGATTCTGATTGGAAGAATGAAATGAAAGAAGAATTAGATCAGATAATTAAGAATGATACATGGGAATTGGTCCCTAGACCCAGTGACAAAAATGTGATTGAAACAAAGTGGGTATTTAGAAACAAGATGAATGAAGATGGTATAGTAGTAAGAAACAAAGCAAGATTGGTATGTAAAGGATATGTGCAGAGAGAAGGAATAGACTACACTGATACATTTGCCTCTGTGAGCATACGGGAAGCCATTAAATTGTTCTTGGCCTATGCAACATTCAAAGACTTTAAATTTTATCAAATGGATGTAAAGTCAGCTTTTCTGAATGGAGACTTGAAGGAAGAAGTCTACATAAAACAACCTGAAGGATTTAATCTTTTAGATAAACCAGACATGGTATGTAGATTGAAGAAAGCACTCTATGGTCTTAAATAGGCCCCAAGAGCTTGGTATGAGAGACTTGATGGTTATCTTACCAAGATTGGATTCAAGAAAGGAGTAGGAGATTGTAACCTATTCACAAGAGAGACACCTGATGGATTACTACTAGTTGCTATATTTGTTGATGACATTATCTTTAGAGGTAATGACAAGCTCAGTACAACATTTGCAAAAGAAATGTAGAATGAATTTGAAATGAGCATGATTGGTCCTATAAAATACTTTTTGGGACTAAATGTAAAGTAGACAGATAAACGTATATTCATTAATCAGTCAAAATATGGGAATAAAATATTGAAGACCTTTAAGATAGAAGACTGTAAGCCAGTATGCACCCCTATGATAACAGGAAGCAAGCTTTCAAAAGTTGATGATTCCACAGTAGTTGATAAGACATTGTAAAAATCTATGATTGGAAAACTCATTTATCTAACTCAATCTAGACCTAACATATCTAATGTAGTTGTCATTGTTGGAAGATTTACAGCTCAACCCAAGCAAAATCACCTAATGGAAATCAAGAGGATATTCAGATATCTAAAGGGAACTATAGACTATGGTTTATGGTATCCTAAATCAGAGAATGTACAACTTCATGTGTATATAGATGCAGATTGGGCAGGTTGTATTGATGATAGAAAGAGTACTTCAAGAGGAGTATTATTTCTTAGAGATAGGTTGGTTTTTTGGATAAGAAAGAAGCAGAACTATATTTCTCAGTCAACAACAAAAGCTGAATATGTTGCAGTAGCACTGAATTGTTCAACCATGGTTTGGATCAAGTAGATGGTTAAATACTTTGGCATTCAGGTTGATTATCCTATTGTTATTCACTGTGATAACACTAGCACTATTAACATGTCTAAGAAACTTGTGATGCATGCAAAGACAAAACACATAGAGATCAAGTACCATTTTCTAAGAGAAAAGTTTGTAGACAAAGAAGTGAAATTAGACTATGTGAGCACCAAAGAATAGTTGGCAAATATTTTCACAAAGCCCTTATCAAAAGATACTTTTGAGTATCTTAGGGAGAAGTTGGGAGTAATTCCCTCTCTTGAGTCTGATTAGATAAAGTAGCAAGAACATCAGTCCTTAGTGACTGATGAATGGATGACTACTCTACTTCTAGAGTAGTACCTGTGTCTAATTGTTTATGGCACCCTTTTCCATTGATGTCAAAGGGGGAGTATATAGTAAGGGGGAGCATATACTCTGGGGAAGTAAAAACACAGTCAGAGGAACTACAGCAGTGTAGAGAAATATTTGATGAGGATATTAAGAAGATTGTAAAAGAAAGAGGACACCATGAACAGAGGATTTTTTTAATATCATATGTTGCCATCAATGTCAAAGGGGGAAATTATTGGAGATTTGTTTCTGTACAGTTGATTTATTGTATGTTTGTCATTGATGACAACATATAATACACAGTAGTCATTCTGTATGTACTTATAAGAATGATGACATCAAGACTTGCGTGGTTAGATACATGTTGTAGACATGTTTATTATTTTATTTTCATACACGTAGATCTAGATATGATGTTTCAGTCAAGTTGTGTAATTCTGTTATTGGCAGTTACAGTTCTGGAAGAGTATCTGTTCAGAGCTGATGTATGTAACATGTTTCTTGAGTTGTGCCTATCTTTAGGATATGCGTGTGTATATTTATGATTAGTTATGAGTTGATAATTGTTATCTAAAGGTGCCAAACATGTTTCAAAAAGATTTCAAAGTTAGAGATGATTTGGTGAGGCCGACATAGTGAAGCATCACGTCTATTCGGTTTATACTTGCGCGGTTGTAATTATTCTTGCATGCTTAGTTAAGCCAACAATAATTTTATGAAGATTTTTCTTACAGGTCCCATGATCTCATACTTTGAGGAAGATACTTATAGAAAGTCATTTGTGATATGCTAAGTGTGAATGATATGGAAAGAGGCAGAAAATTTAAAGAGAAGAATATCAGTTGTGGTTCATTCATCAAGAGTCTATGTGAAGAAGAAGTGAAAGATTACAATAGATTGGAACTAATCAAGATAGTAGGTCTACTCTACAGTTCATCATCCGATATAGTGCATATCTTTTATATAGAAGGTTGTAGCCTTCACCATTAAAGCAGTGAACTTTTGGACAGTGAGTCCTCACCCCTAACAGGGTTATTTGTAAAAGATTCCTAACAGGGTCTGACCCTTAACTAGGTCACTATACTTATTACATTTTAAATTACAACTCCTAACAGGGTTGAAATATCTTTTAACAGGGATCACTATAAACAAGTATAGTTCATTATGTGTGCTAATTCCCACCGGGGTTTTTACCATTTGGTTTTCTCGTAATCAAATTGTGTGTTGTGTACTATGTTATCTAAATGAGAATTTACTTTATTGTATTCTAGAACTAAAGAAGAGAAAATAATTAAAGTTATTGATAACTGATTCATCCCCCCCCNTTCCCCCCCCCCCCCCCCCCCCTCTCAGTTATCCTTTGGGACTATTCTAACAGAATCAATGGCCTCAAAAATATTCCAATAATCAATCCTTAAAACTTAGTAGCACAAAATTATACCTCTAGTTATCTTCAATCCTATAATATGAATGCCTCCAATTACTTATATCAATTTACTACTTCTTGGAATACTTTGTAAAACCTTCTACTGTAGATTTCCCGTATAGGAGTCTGTTAATTTACTGAAAGATAGTAAATTATCTAGAGTATACCGATCAATCCAGTTAAGTTAAGTGTAATGAAAAACACTAAATTAATGACTCATAAACACATTCACACATGGATTTTTAACATGGAAACCCTGTTAAGGGAAAAACCACTTGGGACTGGTAACGCAAAATTTCACTTTTCTGAAGTGAGCTCAGTGAAGAGCCAACCCTGTTAAAGGTTACAAACACACTGTTAGGTGTGACCTTGTTAGATGATTTAAAATTTTAGTCTATCATTTGATATCGGGCATCTTTATGCTACCATCATTGATCAAACACTCACTTGGCTTGTCAATAGGTATCTGGCATCTCATGTTATCTTCATGATCAAAATTTTTGATACTCCATCGGATGTATCTCAATATAGAAAGGATCTTTAAATCCCGCTCGGTTAAGAGACTTTGTGAATCAATGGTTAAACTGAAATAGTATGATTTTTTCACATATACAACTTATACTTGTAGATTTTTAGATCTATTGTAATCTCACAAAACTATTCTGATTAATATAACTCTATTTATACCTTCTTCTCCACTTTGATTCTTCTCAGTGATGTTGTGCTCTGTTGCTCAGTATCTACGGAATTCTTTAGCTCTTTCCTTAGCTTGTTGATCAACACTGTATGAAGTTTCTCTTCATTATTTTCTCTTTAGCATCCTCGTGTTCATTCCTTCACCCACACCCATTCGTAATGAATTGAGTTGTCTCTTAAATAGAAATTATATCACTATTGTTAGGTTCTTGATCTTCTTGATCTTGGCATGAGCCATAATTCTTGCCAATCAGATTTAAAGAAAAACTCTTGTTTTACCACAATGAGATCTTTTTGCCAACTGGACAATTTAGCTTTAAATCAATCACTTATCTCTGGCTTATCTTGTCAATGAAAATAGTGATAACTACTAGTTAACTCTATATTTAGCTCTGCCTGCTAGATATTTTGTCATTTCTGAACTCAATTTAATTTCGGTTTAACTCTCTGATAGCGTCAGTCAACACTCTAGTTCTCCTCGAGCTTCTCCGTCAGTTTCCACTATTTTTCTGCCCGTCAGGTTTTCTTGTGACTCTACTCATCAGTAATGCTCATCGGTTTTCTTTCTTGGGCATTGTTGGTTGTATTCCAGGTTTTGGCTTCTTTCCCTCAGCTTTGTGGTTTTCCCTCTCCAATTTTTCATGTTTTCAAGTCTAAACCTGTGAGAATATTCAAAAGGCTTGAAACCCTAGCTCCTATTCAATGTTTGAATTTGAAAAGAAACCCTTGGGTCCTATTCGTTTATATTTCTCAATTACCTTTTTACCTCGCTTAAGTCATGAGTTGTGTCTAATCACTTAGTCACATAACTTAAAATGACATATTCCTTTTTATCCCCGACTTAGCGATTAGCCTTTGTCGCGTAGTCTCATGCAACATAAGAATATTCTTTTTTCTTTCCCAGACTTTGTGATTTTCTTTATGTAGCATAATAGCGGGATCGTTGAAACAGAATAGAAATATATCAAGGGGCCCACAGATAGGTCGGGAGGTCGCAACAAGTTTTCAACAGTTAAGAGTTTATTATGAGACACTGCGATTACCTTGTGTCGCATAATCGCTAAATGAGTCTGATGTGAAGCATGATGAAAAAGCTTTAGTCACAGTCTCCAGAAAAGATGCCAGTTAAGTTAAAACTTCCAAGAATTGGCAACTAAATTCTTACAGTTTAGGATAGAGCACAGTTGGGTTGTCGCTAGATAACTCAGCTTTCAAATCAAGATGAGACATGTGTCAGGAGGTAAATGGACTTAAACGTAATCGCTAAAAGGTAAAGATTTATTCAGTGACTACGAGACTAACTAGGAGTTTTTGTTGGTCACAATGTATCTGAATATTTTAAGGGTATGAGAAGTTACCTGGCAACTAAGCAATAGCCATCAGATGAAATCATTGAAAGATCCAACGGTAGTCACCAAGTCTGAGAATAAAAAAGCCTAAGGAGAAAAGTCCTCATGACTCAGCGGCTAAGGGTATGTTGTGTGGTCATCAGATAAATTAAAGGGCAGAATGCCTTGTCGCGATGTCTCAAGAAATTTTGGCATTCAACATTTTCATTCAGCGATCAGGTGACTAAGGGATGTCACGCAGTCTAGCAAAGGAAGTATAAAATTTGGCAACTAAGAGATAATTGTAGAAGTTAACTAACAGTTAGTCGCATAGTCTCATAAAGAAACATGGGTTAGTAATAACCACTGGCAACTTTGATTTCCTTGTGTCGTGTGATCGCCAAATGGTGACTCTGGTTAGCAAAGGTAAGGAATTTGTGTATTCGCCATGTCTCTAGATAAATCATGGGTTAAGGATTGGGGTCGGCGATAGAGAAAATAAGTGTAGTCGAATGGTCGCTTAATGCCAAATTCTGTGAAAAGGCGGCAGTATCAAATATGTCAGTACGAATCATTCATCGGCCAATCTGATTTTTAGATTTGGATTACTGTGCTAAAAAGGGTAGCTGAGATGTATGACACTGGGCCAATCCCAGGTTGACATGTCAGCTCATTTGAATTTTATAAGGTGTTTTCGAGGATTCAGTTTTATGAATTTGATTTTCCTGTCACACAAAGGAAATTACGACTAGGTTTTCAATTATGTTCACAGTATGTGGAATTAAAGACAAAATTGATGTTTTGAAAATCATGAGCCACGTACTATGAACAGTTACTATAAGGAGTTGATGGCTTATTCATTTTCATTCTCCTTGCTTTCAGAATTCTATAATGTGAAGAGTTCATTTGTCTGACAAAGTGAAAATTTAGAGAACTGCAGGGTTGTCCGTTGTTCAAAGAGCTCATTGTTTCCAAAATTGTGCACAAGGCAGTCTGTGAGCCTTAGTGATAGATTTGTTTCAATACCGGTAAAGAAGAGGAGATTCAAGCACTGAAAACATGAGCAGAGCGGTCAGTGTAGCCTTGACCAGTGGTGAAAGTGAGAGGGTGGAATACGAGGCCAAGGGAAAAGTTAATTATTCAAATGAATTCCTCCGTCTACTTCCTGGTTCGACTCAGAATAAAAGGGCAAATGCAAATGTGCTAATTGATGACTACTGAGATGTTCGAGATGCTATTACTCTAGAAAAAATAGTTTTTTCTCTTTTCAATTATTTTTATAAGAACTCTGACAAGGCCATTCCAGTATCAAACCCTTGGACCTGTGGTTTAGCCAGGTTAATTGTTCTTGATGTCTTCGTAGATGTAGACTTGTTCTTAGACCTAACCAATCATTATGATATTTTGTCCAAGACCATCAAAAGGAATGATGGCAGTGCCCTATTGATATTGAAAAGAAATTTGTTCATGCAAGCCTTCGGCTTATATAGCACCATGTCCACTAGAATTGACATGATGAAGTAGCAACATAGATATACTTTAAAACCTAGTATTGCTAGAAGCCAGTTGCTGAAACATATGCTAAAATAAGTGAGAAAGTATTTAGATCCTATGTCTGGGACCAGACCATATTATTACAAGGATTTACACTTCTATATCAAGTATGTTGCATATGCCCTATGTAGAGTTCTAGGGATAGATGGTGATGTAGAAAAGATTAGTGCAGGAATTTTGATGATGGTGTTGGACCTACAAGAGGTCCACTCCAATACTAGTTATGATTATATTCAGCATATCATAGATGAAATGCATGAGGGTTT
>MU222835.1:231984-247685 GCA_018584345.1 Thuja plicata
ACCTATTAATCCCTTGTTGGCTCCCAAGATGCAACAAGAGTTGATGAAACTCAAAGATGCTGGGATAATCCAGCCTATTAGACATTCAACATGGGTATCAAATCTAGTGCCAGTTAGGAAGAAAAATAGTGACATCAAACTATGTGTTGATTTTAGAAACCTCAATATTGCTTCATTGAAAGATAACTATTCACTGCCAAATATGGAAGCAATGTTGCATAAGGTAACTAGTTGTGAATTGTTGTCCATGATGGATGGTTTTTCAGGTTACAACCAGGTTTTAGTTAAATAAACAGAGCAGTATAAAACTATATTTACTACTCCTTGGGGAACATATGTGTATATCAGAATGCCTTTTGGATTAATAAATGCAGGAGCAACTTTTCAAAGAGCCATGGATGTTTCTTTCAAGGATTTTATAGATCTATTCATGGTCATTTATCAGGATGACTTGACTTCATATTCAAAAAAGGCTTTTGATCATTGTGACCACCTGGGTAAAAATTTTAACAAAGCTTTGGAATATGGTTTTTCATTGAACCCTAAGAAGTGTCATTTTGTGGTCAGAGAGGGGAAGTTGCTGGGACATATAATGTCCAAAGAAGGCATAAGGATAGACCTTGAGAGAGTGGAAGCAATTCAAAGAGTAATTGCTCCAAAAAATTTAAAAGGTGTTCAGTCCTTTTTAGGGAAGATAAATTTTGTTAGAAGGTTTATAGTCAATTTTGCAAAAATTGTTAAGCCCATTGTGAAATTGCTGAAGAAAGATGCTAAGTTTGTTTGGAATGAGAAAGCTCAGCAAGCATTTGAAATAATTAAAGAGGCAATACAAGAGGCTCCAATTTTGAAATCTCCAGATTACACTAATCCTTTCTCTTTGTTTTCATTTGCCTCATTTCATACTATTGCTGTCATATTGCTTCAAAAGGATGAATAGGGATTTGAACATCCTATAGCCTTTTACAGTAGATCCTTGCAGGCTGCAAAACTCAACTATGAAATAATGGAAAAGCAGGCTTATGCATTGGTTAAGGCTGTAAAATCTTTTAGGCCTTATTTGGTTTGTGCTAAGGTATAGGCATATGTTCCTCATTCGGCAGTAAAAGATATCCTTACACAGTCAGAGGTTACTAGTAAGAGATGTAAATGGATTAAAAGAATCCAAGAGTTCAATCTTGAGATCAGTATCACCAAATTAATAAGCGGACAAGGTCTAGAAAAACTTATGACAGAGGAAAATCTAGATTTAGTGCAGCTCAACCAGATAGAGATACATGATCAAGCTATTTCTAGTATAGAAAGACAACCATATTATGTTGATATTGTTTTCTTTCTGAAAAATGCTAAGTGCCCTGATCATTTATCTAAAAATCAAAAGAGAAGTCTGAAGTTACAAACTCAAAGGTATATTCTGATTCAAGGAGATTTGTTTTGGAAAGATAAGAATGGTATACTATTGTTATGCCTTGACAAATTCTAGGCTGAGAGGGTTTTAGCTGAGATGCATGAAGGGGAATGTGGAGGTCACTTTTCTGCTAAGACCACCGCCCATAAGATTCTAAGGTCAAGATATTATTGGCCTACCTTGTTCAAGGACACATATATCCATGTCAAGAAATGTGAACCATGTCAGAAGCTTTCCAACAAATTAAAATTTGCAGGTGCTCTGTTGCTGAATCTAGTAAGTACTGAGGCTCCTTTTTCTATGTGGGGGATTGATTTTATTGGTGAATTTCAAGAGAAATCTAGTGCAGAACATAGCTGGATATTGGTGGCCACTGATTAGTTTACTAAATGGATTGAGGCTATCCCTACTAGGAAAGCAACAAGCAAGGTGGTTACTGAGTTTCTCATGGATAACGCTTTAACCAGGTTTGGTGTGCCTAGTAAATAAGTGATGGATAATGCTATGAGTTTCAGATCAGAAGAAATGACAAGATTCTGTGAAAGGTATGGGATTACAATATCATACTCATCCCCATATCACCCACAAGCTAATGGACAAGCTGAGTCTAGCAACAAAAGCATATTGAAGATATTAAAAAGGACTCTGGAACAAAATAAGAAAACATGGCATACAAAGTTGAGGTTAGCCCTTTGGGCTGATAGGATAACACTCAAAAAGGCAACTGGTAAATCCCCTTTTGAATTGGTATATGGTTTACTAGCAAGGTTGCCAATGAATATTTTATTACCTATTTACCAGTTTATGCAAGAAGAACATTTAAATATTTCTGATCCAATGCAAGATAGAATGATACAGTTAATAGAGTTAGATGAAACCAGGAGAGATAGTCAAAGGGAGAACATAAGGTTATAGTAGAAAATGAAGTATTTGTTTGACAAAAGGGCTACTAACAGAAAGTTTCAAGCTGGTGACTTAGTTCTCCAATGGAATGCAATGGAAAAAGACAGAGGTAAGCATAAGAAATTTGAGTCTTTATGGTTAGGGCCTTATATAATCTCATAACATTTTGGTAGAGACTCTTATTTGTTGAAAAATATGGAGGGAGAAGGATTTGAGTTGCCTGTGCATGGGCAATTTTTGAAACCTTTCTTCAGATGAAAATCATTCCAATGCACAAGTAAATATGTATAATATGTTTAGTCTTTTCCCTGTTCGTAGGTTCTGTAAGTGTTTCCCTCCTATTTTTGATGTTCTGTTCCATTTTTGTGTTGGTCTGCAACCAGAGATTCTGTGGTTCTTTGTCATAAACCATGTTTAGCCAATCCTCATCAGAGCCACTATTGGTTATATTCCAGGTTTTGGCTTTTTTCCCTCATCTTTGTGGTTTTCCCTCTCCAAGTTTTCATGTTTTCAAATTTAAACCTGTGAGAATATTCAAAAGGCTTGAAACCCTAGCTCCTATTCAATGTTCGAATTTGAAAAGAAACCCTTGGGTCCTGTTCATTTATATTTATCAATTACCTTTTTACCTCGCTTAAGTCATGAGTTGTGTCGAATCACTTAGTCACATAACTTAAAATGGCATATTCCTGTTTATCCCCGGCTTAGCGATTAGCCTTTGTTGCATAGTCTCATGCAACATAAGAATATTCTTTTTTCTTTCCCAGACTTTGTGATTTTCTTTATGTCGCGTAATCATGGGATCATTGAAACAGAATAGAAATATATCAAGGGGCCCACAGATAGGTCGAGAGGTTGCAAGAATTTTTTAGCAGTTAAGAGTTTATTATGAGACACTGCGATTTCCTTGTGTCGCATAATCGCTAAATGAGTCTGATGTAAAGCATGATGAAAAAGCTTTAGTCACGCAGTCTCCAGAAAAGATGCTAGTTAAGTTATAACTTTTGAGACTTGGTGGCTAACTTCTTACGGTTTGCGATAGAGCACAGTCGGGTTGTCACCAGATAACTCAACTTTAAAATCAAGATGAGACATGTGTCAAGAGGTAAATGGACTTCAGCGTAATCGCTAAAAGGTAAAGATTTATTCAGCGACTATGAGACTAACTAGGAGTTTCTGTTGGTCGCAAGGTCTCCAAATATTTTAAGGGTATGAGAAGTTACTTGGCGATTAAGCGACAGTCATTAGATGAAATCATTGAAATATCCAATGGTAGTCGTCAAGTCTGAGAATAAAAAAGTCTAAGGAGAAAAGTCCTTGCGACTCAGCAGCTAAGGGTATGTCACGTGGCCGTCAGATAAATTAAAGGGTAGAATTCCTTCTCACGATGTCTTAAGAAATTTTAGCATTGAGCATTTTCATTCAGTGATCAGGCGACTAAGGGATGTCACGCAATCTGGCAAAGGAAGGATAACATTTGGCGACTAAGAGATAACTATAGAAGTTAACACTAACAGTTAGTCACATAGTCTCATAAAGAAACATGGGTTAGTAATAACCACTGGCAACTTTGATTTCTTTGTGTCACGTGATCGCCAAATGGTGACTCTGGTTAGCAAAGGTAAGGATATTGTGTAGTCACCATGTCTCCAGATAAATCATGGGTTAAGGATTGGGGTCAGCGACAGAGAAAATAAGTGCATTCGCGTGGTTGCTTAATGCCAAATTCTATGAAAAGGTAGCAGTATCAAATATGTCAGTATGAATCATTCATCAGCCAATCAGATTTTTAGATTTGGATTACTGTGCTAAAAAGGGTAGCTGAGATATATAACAGTGGGCCAATCCCAGGTTGACATGTCAGCTCATTTGAATTTTATAAGGTGTTGCCGAGGATTTAGTTTTATGAATTTGATTTTCCTGTCACAATCAGGAAACTACGGCTAGGTTTTCAATTATGTTCACAGTATGTGGAATTAAAGACAGAATTGATGTTCTAAAAATAATGAGCCACATACTATGAACAGTTACTATAAGAAGTTGATGGCTTATTCATTTGTATTTTCCTTGCTTTCAGAATTCTATAACGTGAAGAGTTCAGTTGTCTGACAAAGTGAAAGTTCAGAGAACTGCAGGGTTGTCCGTTGTTTAAAGAGCTCATTATTTCCAGAATTGTGCACAAGGCAGTCTGTGAGCCTCAGTGATAGATTTGCTTCAATAATGGTAAAGAAGAGGAGATTCAAGCACTAAAAACATGAGCAGAGTGGTCAGTGTAGCCTCGACCAGTGGTGAAAGTGAGAGGGTCGAAGATGAGGCCAAGGGAAAATTTAATTATTCAGATGAATTCCTCCGTCTACTTCCTGGTTCGACTCAGAATAAAAGGGCAAATGCAAATGTGCTAATTGATGACTATCAAGATGTTTGAGATGATGTTACTCTAGGAACAATAGTTTTTTCTCTTTTCAATTATTTTTATAAGAACTCTGACAAGGCCATTCTAGTATAAAACCCTTGGACCTGTGGTTTAGCCAAGTTAATTGTTCCTAATGTCTTCGTAGATGTAGACTTGTTCTTAGACCTAGCCAATCATTGTGATATTTTTTCCAAGACCATCAAATGGAATGATGGCACTTCCCTATTGATATTGAACAGAAATTCATTCATGCAAGCCTTCGGCTTATATAGCACCATGTCCACTACAATTGACATGACGAAGTAGCAACAAAGATATACTTTGAAACCTAGTATTTCTCGAAGCCAGTTGCTGAAACATATGCTAAAAGAAGTACCTCACCTATTACCATATTATGTACTAGCAAGAGTGGCAGAAATGGAATTTATATGGCAGCTATTGTTGAAAGACAATGAGCATTTTGTGCCACATAAGAAGGGGACTTTGACCCCTAGGCAATTCAAAATTTTTAACTTCACAATTGGCAAGGGTGCTATTGATGCAGTGGGTCAATGGTTGGGAGGATACAGAATGGGGGTAGCCCCTTATAGATATATTGACCTAGAAGGTTTTATGGCAGGGGTAAGAAAACTATATACTCCTACAATTCCCAATACTAATGTCCACTGTGAATGCATAGAGGAAGTTGCAAAAAGGAATATCTTAGATGAAGATGATATTCATACAAGAAGGCTGAGGATTCAAGAGCTGTTAAATCTTGAGAGGAAAATAAAGAGAAATGGATTGGCTTTTGGGGGTTTTTACCTTGATCTCCCATATTTTGACAGAATTAAAGCCATGATAGACAACTATTATGTTCTTATAGAACAACTTGATACGGTTCTTGATAAGAAAGGTGCTCAGACACCTGATTATTTAGAATCTAAATAAAACAGTAGTAGTGACAGTGATTATGCACGTCCTACTAGGTATGCTCCACCACAGCAAGACATTGCTGAAATTCCACAGTTGCAAGGAGAAGAGGGCCACATTATAGATTTGATAGTAGTCACCCAACCAGATGATATATAAGAACCTACTGCAAAGAGGCAGAAACTAGAGATAGGTCAGCCTTCAACTAAAGGGCAAAATAAGAAGAAAGATAAGGCTAAGGCCTTAGTACCTAGAAATAGGTTATATGATCATAACCTAAGAAAAGAAATTAGGGAGGGCAAGAAACAACAGCCTGATTTAGAGGATGAGGTTGAAGTGCCTCTTAAGGCCTATATTGATGAAAGATTGATTCATCAACAAGAATTTTTGAATGATGATAACTTTGTGAAAAATGAGGAGTTCAAAGACTTCTTGAGATGGTATAAGAAAGAACAAATAAGGGCTGAACTGACAGTTGATGGTAAGGAGACCATAACTAATGAGGCATTGGTGGCTTTGCAAAATTATGATCCTTAAAATGAGGACATTTCACCAGAGGATGCCAGGAAATTAGTTCTAGGAAGTGGAATACTATTGGCTGAGGGGTGGGATTTAGCATTCGCCTTCATGATTGATCAAATAAGGAAATAGCCGGACCTCAAGATGGCTAGTGAAGTTTAGGTAGGTGATGTAATAAAAGGATTTGGGTATAGCCCAAAGTATCAGGCCTTTGCGATGTGGAGCCTGTGCCCAAAAGATCAAAAGCCCCAAGTGGTGAATATTTAGGAGAATATGGTGGGCAGTCAAATGGTCTGGATGATGCAAAATACATGGGATTTGGAGATATCCCAAATCATGACACACTAGGCTCACTTGAATGAAAACAAAACTAAACAATTGTCTGATAGGTGTAGCACATTGGTGGAAGAAACCAGTGCATTGGCCAATGATAGAGAATTATGTCGGATGCAACTTTATCAGTGGGATCAAATGATAAAGAAATTAATGGAAGAATTGGAAGCAAAACCTGAGGTGATGTATGTACCTATGCAACCACAGCCCCTGCAAATTGAAGACAAAGAAAAGTCTGAGGAGGTGGTTGAGGAAAAAGCTGATGAAGAGAAAGGAAATGCAATTGCTTTAAGAGCACTAAAGGGTGTGTTACAACATAGAATTGAAATTCTAAAAGATAAATTTGATGTTGTACTTAATACCTATAAAAAATTGCCATCTTTGCATACTGAGGTAATGGGCTATTTGGCTATCCTCAACCCCTATTTTACTAAGTGGTCTACTAGGGTGCAATTATTTGAGAAGCTAGCATCATTGTACGCCCTGAGATCAGATTTTCCAGAAATAGTGACTGAATTTGAAGATGAGATCAAAAGAGTTAACATTGCTCTCTCATTCTTTAAGGGAAAATTGAACCAAATTGAGGTAAAGTTAAGCCTCTATTTTGATGATTTTAACAGATTTATACCTTCTTTAAGAGGAGATGATGATCAAGTAAAGGCCTTAGATGCCTGGAGTGGTGAGTTTGATAGTAAAATGCCTAGTAATGAGGCATTTATTTCAGGAACAGATATTGATATAGGAGGGTTCAATAAGATATTGGACAAAGTTTTCAAGCTAGAGACTGACATCAACAAGTTTCTGGTAGATGTCAAGAATATCACTGATGCAAGATGGGGTAGGAAAAAGGTCCAAATACAGAGTACTCAGGACTTCAAGTGGCCATCAGACGATGAAGTGAAATCATGGGAGTTGATGACTACACCCAAGAGAAAGAAGCCAGTAGTTGAAGAAGAAATTTTAGACGATGAGTAAGGATGACTACTTGGTACCTCACCATTGAAGATAAAGAGGATAGTTATTGCAAGAGGAGAGTGTAGGTAAATCTAAAAGCATGGTCATCCAAACTTGACATAACTACTACCATCTACCATGTACACTATCAGATTCAAGTCGCTAGATCAGGAGAAGAACAAACAATATCTATTTCTACCTTTTTGACTTGGTCATTCCACTACATCTTCTCTCTCTTTATTTTTGTCTCTTCTATAGTTTTAGGGTTAGGTTTTCTAAGACCATCCGAAGCTTGTAGCATACTTTTAAAAAAGGATTCCAAGATGGTTGAAGACCTATATATAGAAGAGAATTTTATTATGTGTAGGGAGGATGAAAATATAATATAAGGAATCAGTCTTTCTAAATCTGTGTCTGTATTCTTTCAAGATTCAAAGATTTTTTATGTATACAAGAAGGATTACATCAATAAAATATGGTGCAATTTTACTCTTCTTTATTGTTGTCTCTTTATTTCCTGTGTATGCTTTTTTATGCTTAAGATTGTAAGGCATTCCAAAGCATTTTGGTTACAAGGTGACTATCTAATTACTTGCAAGTCTCTTTCATTTAAAGAGCTAAGTTTTGTGAGTAGTTTCAGGAAGCATATCAGTATTTAAGGATTTGATACAATATTTTAGAGGTAATCAAATAATTTGTAAGGCAACTTATGTTAATTGCATGTAGGTTGTAAGGCAGCTTACAGTGTTTTGTTTATGTGAAACTTCAAGCTTTTGACTCTATAACTCAAAGGATTGGCACTGATCTAGGTCTGGGTCTGATAATCTATCATCATCTAAGTTTTCAAAACATTCAAAATTATTCCAAACACATTTGTCACTAAAATATATGAGCTAAACTCATCAAGGACTTATGTCAGCAAGACAGTGTCCACTTTTTTGATTCTTTAGAGAGTGAATCACTAGGTTATCCCTCCTAAGGACAAAAGGGAGAAGGATGCAAATCCTTGTCTCATTGGTTCATGTTATCAAAACCATAGCCTGGCTTATAGTACTCTATTTAAGTTAGTCATTGCAATCTCTAAAGTGTTATATAAGTTGTTACAGTGAGGTTTCGGTTCATACCCAGTGAATGAAACAATCCACCAAATATATAGACTGAGATATTAGTAATCTTTAAAAGTAAAACCTACCTGAGTCTGTGGAGCTCAAAAATGAAGAAGGATATTATCCGATCCTTAGAAATTAGTTTTTCTCTTGCCTAAAAGAGGTTGCATCTGAGTATACAAGGTATACTATCATCATTAGGTAAGTTTTGCAATAAAAAGCGCTAACAGGCATGACTGTGACTTGACTGTTGGTGATCACTATCCATTAGGTTCCACTGACCATCGGTGTTTGTAGTCACAATGTGAATGCATATATTTTATACATTATAGAAAGCATAATATTTATCTCTCTGATTCTCTAAAGTCTTTGACACTTTGATTATAACTGATTATATTATATCAAGTTGACATCAATGACAATACAATCCATTAACCAATTTAATGTCTTGCATTATCCTTCTTCATTTTGATGATCAACTTAACATCTTCAAACATTCAATCAGTTACATGTCATCAATCTCTCCCTTTTGCATTGATGGCAACATACTACATTATCATACTATACTATCACTGATACAATATGAAATATACAATTTCATCAAGCTTTCCTAATGTAAATATTACAAATGTCTGGCTCTTGGTAAGCTCAAAAATAGCTTAGATTTGTTTCATGCAGAGTGGTTGTCTTCAATATTTAATCCCTTCACTAGATAGCTATATCATCTGATATCTTTTTTCCTTTGATGGCATTCTTTCTCTTTGTCTAAACTCTCTCCCTTTGTTACTTCTCTCCCTTAGATATTTCATATGTAATCAATTTCTCTCCCTTAGAATATTGATTAACTCTTCCTTTCTGATTCTCGGGAACTTCTCTTCATGGATAATGATATAATCTCTCCTTTTATCATATCTCTCCTTTTGATAATGAGATCATCTCTCCCTGCTGGTAATGAGAATATCTCTCCCTTTTTGTATGATAATGAGATATTTATCTCCCTCTGACAACAATGCCAAACAAAAATACTTCTCCTTATTTTATCATTTATATCATGTTCCATCCCTTTGCATAATATATTACTTCAATTTCCCTATCCATCAACAATACAATGTTTGATTTTCAGTGTAGATATGTACCTTGCAATGTATAGATGTATCTGTTGTTGTTCATTTCAGTGTTTGCATCAACATGATTGTTCTTCAGATTTGGTATAGGCTGATGCAACCTCCTAGTCAAATTATTGACCAATAGACAAGGGTTGAACTCGTAGTCTCTGTCTCAGATACTCAAATGTATCCTTTGGTAATGGCTTGGTGAATATATCAGCTAACTGTTCCTTTGATTGAACATATTCCAGTGTCACTTCCTTTGCTTTCACTAGTTCTCTTAGATAGTGATACTTGATTGCAATATGCTTAGTCTTAGCATGCATGAATAGATTCCTAGAAATTTTTATTGCACTAGCATTATCACAATAGATAATTACTGGTTCAAGGATCTTCATATGCATACCTTCAAGTAATTTTTTTATCCATGCAATATTAGAGCAATTTGCAGCAGCAGCCACATATTCTACTTTTGCAGTAGACTAAGATATGCATTCTTGCTTCTTGCTTATCCTTATCATGTTGTCAAAGTTCACATGACACAATATTTTGTGCCACAACCATAAGTCTTCATTTTTATCCATGAAACAAGTGGTGTTAGTGTTATCAAGATAGAAAAGGTTACCTTTTATTTGGTCACCGGTACCAATCAACCTTCCTAATTCATTGAAGATCTTTTCCTTCTTCTTTTGAAATGCTACTCTATGACCTAAATTGTTCAAATGAGAAACTCTTAACAAATTGTAATTCATTCCTTTAACCCAGTAAGCATTTTCACATTTTATCAGGTTATTCAACATTATGGTTCATTTACCTTCAAATGGACAAGATGTATCATTACCCATTCTTACTGAAACGCCATTATAGTATTCAAAAGTCACAAACTTTTGTTTATCACCGGTCATATGGTGAGTGTAGCCACTATCTATGAGCCAGACATCATTTTTACTAACTTTAGATATGAGTACAGTTTCTACATACCTTTCTTCATCTTCATTTGAATCATCCTTCATGGCTACAAATACCATCTCGATGTCTTCTTCTGATTTGATGTTAGTGTCATCAACTCTTCTCTCAGCTAGGTAACAATCTTTCTTCCTTTTATCCTTGTAGTCTTGGGTATCTCTCTTGTCAGATTGTCGGTTGCTCTAGAATTCTCTTTTTTCACCTTCGTCAAAATTCTTCTCATAAGGTCTGTCATTTCCTCTATCATCTTTTTGTCAATTTGGACATCTTGTAGAAAAGTGTCCAACCTCTTTACAATTAAAACATACAATTGGTAATTTACCTTTGTATCTGCCTTTGCCTCTCTGCAATCTTCTGGACATTAGTTCTTCAATCTCATCAAGTCCTTGATCCTCATTATCACTATCACTATCATTTCTAATAGCATGTCTATGACTTGAGGTACTTATCTTTAGAGAAGATTTGAATGCAGATTCTATAGATGGTAAGACACTATTGTCAAAGTTATTCATCTCAAATGAAATTAGTCTACCAATCAGACTATCTAGATTAACTGTAATGTTTGTAACTGCTCTCATTTCTTTAATATTAGAAACTCTAATAGCATAAATAGGAAATAAGGTTCTTAAGACTTTTCTTACCACTATCTCCTCTTTAAGTACACCTCCAACTCCTTGGATAACATTTACTACCTCTTTGATTCTGCAGTTATACTGAGTAATTTTTCTCCTTCTTTCATCCTTAGGTCATCAAACCTCCCTCTTATGATTTTTACCTTTTCTCTCAGTACATTGGCATCTCCTCCATGTACAATCTTTAACTTATCCCACATTTTCTTTGTACAGGTGCAAGTTTTGACATCTTCAAATTTAGCATCAGAGAGTGATGATGCAAGTTCTATCATCATGCAGTTATGCTCGTGCTTGAATCTTAATTTATCAAGAGTATGAGGTCCTTTAGGAAACACATATTAAGTATCTAAGTATTGAAAAATATTATTTCCGATACCTGATAGGTGGAGTCTTATTTTTCTTTGCCATGATGCAAAGTTTTCTTTATTCAACTTGGCCACATATCGTTTGTTCATCTTGTGATCTTTTTCTTGAGTTGTTAAACTCCCTTTCTAAGCACACAAGCTCTAATACCAATTTTTAGTAATAATTGATAGGGGTTGAATCAGTGGCCTCAAAAATATTCCAATAATAAACCCTTAAAACTTAGTAGCACAAAATTATACCTCTATTTATCTTCAGTCCTATAATATGAATGCCTCCAAATACTTATATCAATTTACTACTTCTTAGAATGCTTTGTAAAACCTTCTACTGTAGATTTAGTGAATATGAGTCTCTTAATTTACCGAAAGACAGTAAATTATGTAGAGTATACTAATCAATCTAGTTAAGTTAAGTGTAATGCAAAACACTAAAGTAATGACTCATAAACACATTCACACGTGGATTTTTAACATGGAAACCTTGTTAAGGGAAAAACCACTTGGGACTGGTAACCCAAAATTTTACTCTTCTGAAGTGAGCTCGGTGAAGATCCAACCCTATTAAAGGTTACAAACACACTGTTAGGTGTGACCTTGTTAGATGATTTAAAATTTTACAATATCATTTGATATCGGGCATCGCTATGCTACCATCCTTGATCAAACACTCACTTGGCTTGTCAATAGGTATCTGGCATCTCATGCTATCTTCATGATCAAAATTTTTGATACTCCATTAGATGTATCTCAATAAAGAAAGGATCTTTAAATCCCACTCGGTTAAGAGACTTTTTGAATCAACGGTTAAACTCAAACAGTATGATTTGTTCACATATACAACTTCTACTTGCAGATTTTCAGATCTATTGTAATCTCACAAAACTATTCTGATCATAATAACTCTGTTTATACCTTTTCTCCACTTTCATTCTTCTTGGTGATGTTGTGCTCTATTGCTCAGTATCCATAGAATTCTTTATCTCTTTCCTTAGCTTGTTGATCAACACTGTATGAAGTTTCTCTTCATTAGTTTCTCTTTAGCATCCTCTTGTTCATTCCTTCACCCACACCCATTCGTAATGAATTGAGTTGTGTCTTAAATAAAAATTATATCACCATTTTTAGGTTCTTGATCTTCTTGATCTTGGTGTGATCCATAATTCTTGCCAATAAGATTTAAAGAAAAACTCTTGTTTTACCTCGCTGAGATCTTTTTGCCAACTGGACAAATCAACTTTAAATCAATCACTTATCTCTGGCTTATCTTGCCGATGAAAACAATGATAACTACCAGTTAACTCTATATTTAGCTCTGCCAGCTAGATATTTTGTCATTTCTAAACTCAAGTTAATTTTGGTTTAACTCTCTGATACCATCGGTCAACACTCCAGTTCTCCTCGGGCTTCTCCTTCAGTTTACACTATTTTTCTGGCCATCGAGTTTTCTTCTGACTCTACTCATCGGTAATGCTCATTAGTTTTCTTGCTCAGGCATCACTGTGACTTGACTGTCGGTGATCACTATCCATCGGGTTCCACTGACCATTGGTGTTTTTAGTCACAATGTGAATGATTATCTTTTATGCATTATAGAAAGCATAATCTTTATCTCTCTGATTCTCTAAAGTCTTTGACACTTTGATTATAGATGATTAAATTATATCAATTTGACATCAATGACAATACAATCCATTAACTAATTTAATGTCTTGCATTATCCTTCTTCATTTCGGTGATCAACTTAACATCTTTAAACATTTAATCAGTTACAAACATCTATTATGATATGAAGATTTGAAATAAAAAAAGTTTATGTGGTCGGTAATTGAAGAATTTTGTATACACCAATTTGGAATAGTGGACACTGAGAAAACATAGTGTATACCAAGTTTAGCATTAACCAAGCTAGGTATCCCTGACGCATCACAATATTGATCAAGTAAATAAACTGAAGGCCGACTAAAATGATGAGATCGCAAATTGTTTATGATTTTGAGGTAATTGATCATGTTTGTTGTGATGATCAAATGGATATGAAAATTCAAGATGATCGGATGAAGGAGATTGAAATGCGTTTTTAACACAACTATCAAGGAAGGTTGAAGCGGAAAAATCAACGGTGGAGATTAAAAGGGAAAATCTAAGGATGGAGATTAAACAAATTATTATATCTATTTAAAGAGACAAGAGATTCATTATGTTAAAAATGCTACTGAAGATTTCACGTGAATAGGTTGATTTAATGCATGGCTGATCAAACTAGTTGAAGATAGAATCAAGCATTTCTGCAGACATCACCGAGTGAAAAAGAAGAGCATTTACCGAGCATAACAGAGTATGAAGAATCAAAGAGATTGAATTGATTATTGATCTGAGGTTTTTTATGTTCTTATAAAATATTTGAAAATCTACAAATAGAGTTGTATTTGATTCAGATCGTTACTATAATGGTTTAACCATTTGTACAGCAAAATCTCTTAACCAAGTTGGACTTAACAGCCTTTTTTATTTCAATATGACATTCAATGAATGTTGATTGTTTTCTTGTTGACCCCATAGTGAATGATTGGTCAAGGGAGAACTATTAGTGATAAATCATCTAACCATGTCACACCTGACAGTTTGTTTTTTAACCTTTAATAGGGTTGGCTCTTCACTGAGCTCACTTCAGAAGAGTGAATTATTTTGGGTTATCGATCCTAGGTGGGTTTTCCCTTAGCAGGGTTTCCAGTTTCAAAATCTATGTTAATGTCTTGTCGGGATGGTCAAGACCAGAGGTGGTGTGGGTGATGCAGTTTTTGTTGATGATATGATGGTGCAACGCACTAATGATCCTCCTGCTCCTAAGACCTAGGTATATAAAATTTTCTTTTCTATTTTCCAGGATTTTTAGTGAAAAGTTAAATGTAGATGTGTGTATTGATGTTTGTTCTATGTATAATATTTTGCAGGAACAGTTAAGAGAGCACATTACCTCTAGTGTAGGTTTGGAGCATCTTCATAAGAGAGATTTAGCAAATGTGACACCTACTAGTGGTCAGGTAAGTTTTAAATATATGTTTAAGTTTAAACATGCATGTGTACACTTGTGTATTTATATATTTTAAGTACTATACATAATATATAATATGCATGTACATAACCAACGATTGTACTAAATTTTTAGGGTTCAGTTGATGCTTCACAACCAGAGCATGCTCATGACACTTGGTCAGAGGGTCACTCTGTTTGTATGCGCTGGATGACTCCCTCGTTTAGGACATGTTGCACTGATCTTTAATTTGAGACTCATTATATATTTCATTATTATATATTTGATACTTTCATTTTATGATTTAAGACATATATCTATATGCTCCAAACCTAGACATAGATGATTTATTTGTTAAACATTTATGGTTGTGTGAGAAAGGAAAACCTAGTTGTAAAGGAACACAATAATCATATTAAAGCATTCTACAACTAAATAAACTAGCTACATACATGATTGAACTGAAAAAGAAAAACTTAAACAATAAGGAAACAAGGAAGTGCAAACCTCCTCAAACTAAATCTAAGCTCCCCTTTTGATGTTTTCATGCTTATGGATGTGTGCTCAAGATGTGCTCCAAGCTTCAAAGGTATGTTCTCTAAACTAGCATTATAAGTTTACTTTTCAAGATTGGAATATCTAAGCTAAAACTGACATTATGATGTTGCTTCAAAAGATGGGTGAAATGTGAAGGAATGAGCCTTCTATTTATAGGAAATGGGGTTGAAAATGGGTGGTTCAGATGCAAAGCTGAAAAGAGGTCAGGATGCCACAAGAAGAGAGCACATGGATTGTGCTTCTTCAAGTGCATCAAATTGTGACACTTGTCACAATATTATTGGGTTGAAAGTAGGGAGGAATGTGACCATTTAGGGAAGAGATCCAAGAAGACTCTAGAAGATAAGGCTCATAAAGAGGGTGTAAGAGGAATTTATGAGGGTGTAAGAGATATTTATGAGGGTGTAAGAGATATTTATTCTTATGGATAAGAATGGCTTGAGATTATTAACTTTGACTTTGGGGGTTGAGTTCCTAATCAAGGATTAGGAATGTGAC
>MU222835.1:247735-259512 GCA_018584345.1 Thuja plicata
GAATGTGACATGGTTAGGGATAGAATTAGGATTAGGGTTAGGAGATAAGAAGGGTGATTAGGGGGATAAGGAAGGGTTAGCATGTGTGAAGAGGTTGGGATTAGTTTGAACTTAGGGTTAGGTGGTTGGGATTGGTTAGGTTAGCATGTGTGAAAGGGTTGGGTTGAGTTTGAACTCAAGGTTAGGGGTTGGGATTGGTTAGGTTAGCATGTGTGAAGGGGTTGGGTTGAGTTTGAACTCAGGGTTAGGTGGTTGAGATAGGTTAGGTTAGGGGTTAAAGGGAATATTAATGAATTGAATTATATAAATAACATAATCATTCAATAATAGGGGAATAGGGTTTTAATTAATTATTAAGCTATTGGTTGCTTTTAATAATTAATCAGGACTATAGCCAAATAATTGAATTAATTATGGCTAGGGGATGACATAGGTCAATTAGGTAATTCTTTATTACTTAACTGATTATGCTCTAAGAAGGCACTAAATGTGATTAGTTGTATTAATCAGATTTAGTTATCTACATTTTGCCCCTCTTTGACATAGTGTTAGAATAACGCTATTTCGAAGACGTTTAAAACAATAGACGATGCGAAGATGTGGACGTAGGAAACAAAGTTGCCCCAGAGTAATGATTACGATAGAGTTAGAATAGGATGACTAGGATGATGCCCCCTCGAGAGGGTAATAGGTAGAAAAGGCGAAGCCCTGGTGGCATCTCGAAAAGAGATGGCCAGGAGAAATAGGATAGAAGAAAAAGGAAGGGGGGGGATAGAAGAATGAGGGATGGGATAGTCAAGTGTGCATCAAGGATGAAGGGTTAGGTGTGAGACAGTATTTTATTGGACTAAAAAGGAAATTCTATGCTAGGGAGGGGATGGGGGGATTTTTTTCTTGAATCTTGAGTGAGGGGTATTCCAGGATGGAATACTGCCATGTAGTTGAGCACTTATTTTGATATAGCAACGCTAGAGACCATGCCAAGGTTACTAGGAACATGAGGCCTTGTCACCAGTGTTGCAGAGGACTGACACAAAAAACACATGAGGGTTTCCCTATCATCACACATGGGTCCCAGAAGAGCCATGGTATAAATGATGCTGGAAAATCCCACAAGCAAATGACATTTCCCAAGTGCAGCATGCAAACCCGAACGGATTACATACATGCAAGGGTCATATCTGACTGACTCACAAGAAGAAATCAAAAAGATCAAGTTCCCTATCCCAAGTGCATCCATTCACAGTGTACCATGATATAAAGAATCATGGAAACTTTGAGGAGGAGAACAAATAAAAAGAATCAGGAATGATAATCAAGAACCAAAATCAAATTTCAAGATCAAAAATTCAATAACAAGACGCCTTTTTCCAGAGAGATCAACGAAATGGGATAATGATCGAATTGAGATTAGGTCAAGAGGAAGGATACATCCTACAAGAACCTAGTGATGATGATGATCTAGATTTAGGTCAACAAGAGAAAGGATACATCTTCAAGGACCCATTTCCAGAAAGATGATTGGATTTAGGTCAACGAGAGGAAGGATACACCCTCAAGGACCCATTTCCATGGAGAGGTCATGTGTGTATCTGATTGGTCAAAATATGTGATGATGATCAAATTTATTAAACAATATTTTTTCATAAGGAACTTTCTGAAGCATAGGATTCAAAATGGAACTGGATCACTTTCTACAAGGAGATCGACCAAGGACACGAGATATGTACAAGCGGGAATAGATACAAGACTAGACTGACAAGGAAATGATATTTACAGGACTGAAGCTCAAGGATTGGGATAGGAAAACATATATACAAATGGGACAAATGATTATATATAGGAAGAATATGTACAAAATCTCAGGATGTAGGATAGGAGGACTAATGCTGACTGATGCGAGCGATAATGGAACATCTAGGAAATATAGGTAAGGATTAGGCCAAAGTGGAGTGGAATAAATGAGATGGAGGAGAATGAGAGTTTGATAGATAATGATATGACCCACTATGTGTGATGCTTGATTGCTAGGTTTTCACCACACATACTTGTCCAAGGCGCCTGATGGCAAGGTTTTCACCATTAGACGAGTGATTTCTCTTGATCTTCTTTTTTTTTTTTTCTTTTCTCTTTCTATTTTTATTTTTTATTTTATTTTTTTCTATCATCAAGGTGTCTGTGTACAAAATATTCACCAAGACAATGAGTTTTTCAAGACTTTTTACAATGTTTTTGGATTTTTCAGATTAATTGGAATAACTAATCAACTGCTAGGCATAGAAGTGCCTAAGATGAATGATATTCATTGGATCATTCAGGGGTTCTCCTTCAGGATTAGATAACTGATATGCCCTAGAACTGAAGCATGCAATGACAATATATGGGCCTTGCCAGGTAACTTCAAACTTACCCTTCTTTTCTCAATGAGTGCCTACTTTCTGATTCTCTTTGAGCACCAAGTCCCCTACTTGGAACTGGCGTGGGTGAATATTCTTATTATAGATTCACTTAAATTTGTTCTGATATACGACCAAGTGTTCATATGCTTGCTAGCACTTTTCATCAAGGAGATCAAGCTGTGTGAGTCTTGCTACTCTATAGTCTTCATCTGTGATTAGGTCTTTGAGAGATACCCGTAAGGATGGTAGTTAGACCTCAATTGGTAAGACAACCTCGGCACCATAGACAAGGGAATATATAGTGGTGCATGTGGGAGTGTGGAAGGAAGTGCGATAGGCCCAAAGGGTGGGATTAATTTGGAGGTGTTAGTCACGACCAGTATCATTGACAACCTTCTTTAGGATTTTTAGAAGTGTTTTGTTGGTTGCCTCAGCTTGGCCATTACCCTATGGGAAATATTGGCTAGAGAAGTGATGATGGATGTGGAGGCACTCACATAGATTGACCATATGTTGATTTTCAAATGGAGAACCATGATCTGTGAAAATGGTGGATGGAATGCCAAAGCGGCAAACGATGTGGTATAGGATAAACTTGGAGATTTGGATGCCTGTCGTAAGGGTAAGTGGGATTTCTTCAACCCACTTAGTAAAGTATTTAGTTTTTGTGATGATAAATTTGTGTCCCTTAGAGGGTAGGGGAGTGATCTTACCAACAAGGTCAAAACCCCAACATGAGAATGGCTAAGAAGGCGCAATAGGATGTAGCTTTTGTGCTAGTGCATGGATCAGATTTGCATGCTGCTAACATGGTAAGAATTTTTTTACAAATTCATAGGTATCATGTTCCATAGTAGGCCAATAATACCTGACTCTAAGAATTTGTTTAGCTAGGACCATGCCACTTGTGTGGGCACCATAGATTCTAGCATGCACTTCTCACAATGCCTGGGCAACTTCAACTTCATCTAAACACCTAGATAGAACATTGTGATAACCGCGATGATATAAGGTGTTGGCTACAATGGTGTAGTGGGAAGCTCTTTGAATAAGGTTTTGGCATTGGGTTTTTGTTAGATGGGGGGATATGATACCATTCTTTAGATAAGCATGGATGTCGTGGTACCATGGGGACTGAGGACCAACCAAAACATAGACCCAATTAATGTCATTGCTCTCATAAGCTAGTGTGTGAATTTTCTCAACCAAGAACTCATACTGCATTACATCATGTGGTATTTCTAGAAGAGACCCGATCGTAGCCATTGCATTGGCAGCTTTGTTTTGTAGACATGGCACTTGGGTGATTTGCAGATTGAGGAAATGCTCCTTCATTTTATCTACCATCTCTTTGTAAGGTAACAACTTATCATCTTTTGTTTGGAGTTCATCTAACACTTGCTTTATGATTAGTTGAGAATCACCAAAGACTTGGATATCTTTGATGTTCCACTGGATGCTCATGTTGAGTCCTGCAATCAGTACCTCATATTTTGCTATGTTGTTAGTGCAAGGAAATCCCAATTTGAATGATTTTGGGATATAGTCACCTTGTGGGGTAACAAATAGGATTCTCGCCCCAGAACCATGAGATGTATATGAACCATCAAAGAATAACTTCTACGTTGGTTGTTCTTTGATCATGCATAGATGTTCATCGGTAAAATCTATGACTAACGGATATGTGTCGATCAATGGTGCCTCTACTAACTGATCTACAATGACTTAACCTTTGATGGCTTTTCTTTTGATATATTGGATGTTAAACTCGCTGAGAAGCATTACCCATTTAGCCATGCGACCTGTGAGAGTTGTTTTAGATAGAAGATACTTGAGTGGGTCTACTTTTGATATAAGCTTGAATGTGTGACTGAGCATGTAGTGATGAAGCTTTTGAGTGGTAAAGACCACTACTAGGCATTCTTTTTCCATTGGTGTATAATTTAGCTCATAACCCTCCAAAGTGTGACTGATGTAGTAGATAGCACGCTCTTTTCCATTATCATCTAACTAGGCCAGGAGTGCCCCTAGTGTTGTTGTTGTTGCAGATATATATAATATGAGAGGTTTTCCTAGTATAGGCGGCACTAGAATAGGTGAATTTGTCAGATATTCCTTGATTTTGTAAAATCTTCTCTAGCATATATGATCCCATTTGAAACTATGATCTTTCCTAAGAAAATGCATGAAAGGTTGGCATTTGTCTACAAGCTGTGATATGAAACGGTGCACTGATTGAATCTTTCCTTGTAGACTGCACAACTATCTAAGTGTCTTTAGCAAAGGCATTTCCATGATTTCTTTAACCTTTTTAGGATCTATCTTGATACCACGTCGTGATACGATGAAGCAAAGGAGCTTTCCTGATGTAACTCCAAAGACACATTTCTTTGGATTTAGCTTGAGACCATAATGTCAAAGTCGATCAAACACTACCTCTAGATCATTTAGGTGATCCATTCTATTTTTTGATTTAGCTAATATATCATCCACGTAATCTTCAAGGATCTTATGGATCATGTCGTGGAAGATGATGGTCATGGCCCTCTGATACATTGCTCCAGTGTTCTTGAGCCCAAATGGCATCATGTTGTGACAGAAGGTACTCCATGGGGTTGTAAATTTTGTCTTATGTTGATCTTCTTCTCCTATACGGATCTTATTATATGCTGAAAATTCATCCATGAGAGACAACATCTCATGTTTGGCAGTGAGGTCCACTATCATGTCGATATTAGGCAATAGAAAGTCATCTTTTGGACATACTTTGTTGAGATCTCGGAAGTTAGTGCAGATTTTGATGGAGTTATCTAGCTTAGAGACTGGGACCATAATTGAAATCCAATTTGAGTAATCTATCGCTCTGATGTTTCTAACTGCTAAGAGCTTTTCAAGTTCTATTTTGACCATTAATGCGACTTTGGGATGCATTTTCCAGAGCTTTTGTTTGACAGGTTTAATGTTAGGATCCACAGATAAATGATGTACTTCAAGTTCTAGATCCAAGCCAGGCATGTGAGCATAGGACCATGCAAAGATGTCTGGATATTCTCTTAAAAGAGTTGTGAAGGCCATTTCTTTTGCTTCTTTCAAGGATGCTGCAATGTGAGTGAGGTGAGGCTGGTCCTCTCTACCCAGATTAACAGGCTGGGTTTCCTCAATGAGACTAGATGACTATTCTGACCTGTAATCATGGATGATAGGGAGAGGAGAATCTCCATCTCTTGGTGCCTCAGAAAGTTTTTCACCAGGAGACATGCCTTTTATTTTTTCTCTTTTCTAATCTGATAGTTCCCAGAAGGGTTTTCACTAAGAGATACATTTTTTTCTTTTTTAATTTTTCTTTTCAATTTTGTTGCTAGAGTCCTCCTCTCCCCCAAAGTATGCTTCTACGTTCAAGGTGTATACATGTGTGGAAGTCTTCCCCCAATCTAGTTGCTGATATGTATCTCTCATGAAGTTTAAGAGCGTGGCCATGCTTTCAAACTCGTCTATCGAGATGATGCTTGGTTGGTCCCAGTTAATGAGTTCTGGATGGAGGAGTGGAAGGTCAATGGATTGGAGGGATAACTAGCAAAGGACGGAGTTACTGAGGAAAATTTCATCATTGATATCATCATAAGCTCTCACAATTTTCTCTTCCGAGATATTTTTGAATTCACATATGTTACCAAGGGGAATGTGATAGGTTAGACAAGTTTCCTTAGTGCCCCTAGTCATGTTATGGCCAAGGCCAGATGTATCATGTTCAAATCCTAGACCAATGTGCTTTTGAAGTTTGGAGGGTATAATGGGGGCTCTCATGGCCTGTTCTTTAGAGCCTAGTCCACCTCCTTGATAGTTCCACTTTTTTGGTGACCAATTTATGAGCAGAGGGATATGTATCTTTGAAGTGATTTAGGAGACCACTATTAGGAGGTGTGGGACCTTTGTAGAGCCATTGATTGATATCAGGTTTTATTTCCTTTCTATTCAGAATTTCATGAGAAAGAAAGGTGGTAGGACCCAATTGCATTAGTTCACATGGCTTTTTCTCAATGTAATTGGATGGATGCCCATGGGTATGTGGGTCATCCGGGAGGGCTCCAATAGTGAAGGCATCATTTAGACTATATTCTCCATATCCTTGGTGGTCAATTTTGACAGTGGATAGAGTGGCTGCAAGGATGGTGTTTGGATTTGGAAGGGTTGTGGAGGAACTCGTGATAGATGTGCCAAGGTCAGTCCCAGGGCAATGATTTGAATCTGGATGGGAGGCTTCCAACACATGGCAGTATGCAAAGGGCTTGGGATCTACATGGATAGTGATCTCAACTTCATTGTGTGTAAACTTGATACACTGATGATAGGTGGAAGGGATGGCCTACAAAGAGTGAATCCACGGGCATCCAAGGAGGATGTTTTATGGGAGGTCAAGATTGACCACATGGAAAATTGTCTCTTGTACTATTGGGCCCAGTTGAATGGGAAAGGAGATTGTACCTTATAATGTTTGTTCTAGATTTTCATAGGCTTTGATTTTGATAACATCATTCATGATATCAGCTTCAGTGTATCCCAGTCCCTTTAAAAATTTTAAAGTACATAGATTCAAGGCCAAACCATTATCTATCATGACTCTCTTAACAGCAAAGTTTCAGACCATGATGATGATGCGAAGAGGGAGGATTTGATCAGGCTCAATAGATGGCATGTTAGTGGGTTTAAAAGAGATAGCATAAGAAGTGGATAAGTGACCCAGAAGGTTTTGAAACTGACAAGGATCTATGTTGTTGGGAACACGTGACTCTTGCAAAGCTTTATTCAAGATCTCTTGATGGACTGGTGATGTGCGCAAGAGATCCAAGATGGATATTTGGGTGGGTGTATTCCCTAGATGTTCCAACAAGTTATATTGTGCCCCAAAGGATGAGGCAGTACTAGCACCAGCAACAGTTTTGCGTTCATGACGTATGGTAATAGCACAATTAGTAGCAGCACCTTTCACATGAATGACATTAACAGATGGCTTGACTTGGGATATACAACCAATGATGCTACCATACTCAACATGAGCGGTAGTGTTATTACTAATATGGGCACTTTGTTTTCCTTTGTCCTAATTGTATTTTGAAGCAATGTGTGCCTTGGTAGGTCCTATTTTATTGTCATGGTTTGGGAACACATTTTGATAGATCTTCAAATTGCTATTGGATGAGGTTTTGTTTGCAGAATCTACTTCAATATCCTTGTGATCAATTAGGTCTTGGATGTAGTGTTTTAACTTCATGCACTTGATCATGGCATGTCCTTTAACATGGTGGTAGTCACAATATTCATTGGCATTGAACCATTATAGTTTTTGAGAAGATTCATCAAAAGGTTGCGTCAATGGAGGATATACTACAAGGTTTACTGCTACCATTCTTCAGAAAATAACATCGATAGGTTCACCCAAAGGGGTGAAAGTGCACTTAGGTGCATTTTGATCTCTTCTTGGTCTACTCTATCCCTACTGGAGTGATATTGCATTAGTTTGATGTTGGAAATGTTGGAGATTATGTTGTGGCATGGGTTGGTGGTGGGTTGCTTGGTGAAATGCTGGGGGAGGTGGAACTTGTTGATACTACAGTTGCTGATAGGTCAGTGTGGGGGAATTCTATTGATAGTGCGGTGGTTGTTGGTATGCCTGTGCTAGGGAATTTTGCAGATAGTGTTGTGGTTGTTGGTATGTGGAAGTGGATGCTTGAGGACCTACCATAACAATCTGGACATGTTTAGTGTCATTGGATCCATTAGTTATGACATTCTTGTTTTTGTTCCAATAGCTATAGTGATCATTGTTGCCTCTGTCAAGTTGTGATTCTTTATAGTGCTTTATGGCACCATCTTCTACAAGACCTCTTTCAAGATCCATGCCTTTGATTCTGATGTCTTGATAGGTCTGTATACAATTCATGTGCATATGATAGGCAAGCTTGGGATGAAGGTTGTTAATAAAGACCTTGATGAGATGTTGCTCAGGGGGTTGATAGGACAACCTTGTGGTAAGTCCTTGCTATCACTGAAGGTAATCTACCAAGATTTATCCTCCCTTTTATTTGGAATTACATAAATCGAGCAGGGAGAGTTCATTCTCAAAATTGTGTGCATATTGGCCACAAACTTCTCTAATAGTTCAGCAAAAGTAGAGACTGTGTTGTAAGGGATCTTATAGAACCACTCAAGAGCGGTCCCTCCTAAGCTTTTGGGAAATAGCCTCACGAGGAAGTTATCGCTACAGGCCACTTCTTGGCATGCTATGTATAATTCTTTCACGTGGCTCACAGGATCGCCCTTCCCCTGATATTTGTCAAACTTGGGTGTTTCAAAGTGCTTGGGGAAGGGTATGGCATTGATAGCTCTATCAAATGGGTAAAGATAAACTTCCTCAAATTAGAAGTTCTTTGCTTCAGTTCCAGCATGTAGCTCTTTTAAAGCATTCTTCACTTCCTCCCATTCTGAATTGGCTAGTGGGGGATTGTTATTCGCTGGCATGTTGATCCCTCTCATGAGATAGGGGTCCAATGGAGTTGGTGAATACAAAGGGTTTTGCAGAGGGTATTGCAGTGTTTGGTCAACATAGATAGGTTTTTGGGGTGATGAGAACTATAAATGAGGGGAATAGTTGGGTGGAGGGGGTGGCAATGCATGTTGTTGTTGTTGTATCTACTGGAAGTAGGCTTGTATCTACTGAGGTGTTGGATAAGTGAGCTGAGGTGACTATGCACTTGCATTGGGTGGTGGTGCCATATTGCCAAAGGATGGTAGATAGGTGCTCTGAGGTGGAATGCCTCCAGTGGGTAGAATGAAGTAGTTGGGATTGATGGGCGCATTGGTTTTCTATGGTGGAGGGACTGTTTGTGAGGCAGTGGAAGATCATAGCCAGGTAGTTGGCATAGCTGGGTTGCGGTTGTTGGGTAGATAGGGCGGTACAGTGTGTACTTGAAAAAGGATTCATAATTTGTTGTAGCACCTATGTAATGAGTGGATTAGGATTCTGCGTTGATGGTTGTGGTTGTTGGGTAGGTTGAATAGGAGGTGGTGCTATGGTGAAAGGGCTTTACTATGACTATGCATGAGAAGCAAAGGGGTTTGTGCTTTGTGGCTGGGATTGCTGGGATTATTGTTGCGGAAGAGGTTGTTGTTGTTGGATTGGTTGTTGCTGCGGGGTTGGGGGGATAGGAATTTGTGTTGAGGAAAAGGGGTTGGATTGTGGTCACTGTGTACAAGATGTAAATGGATTGGTGGTCTGCTGCTGTGTAGGTATGCCCAAGGCTTGTATGGAAGCTTGGTAGTTATTCCAAGTGAATGAGGAATCACCTTGTGTTGGTTGACTGTTTTGAGGAAGTGGTGGTGGAGGAATTAGCTTGGATTGTGCTTGCAGAAGAACTGCTGGCATACATTGTGAGTGTGTTGTTGGCAGAGCGGGGAAAGTGGGCCCTTGTGGTACTAAGGGTTGGTTATAGGTGTTGGTAGGTGGCATGGCTATGGTGAAGTATTCTTGTTGTTGTGGGTATGTTGTGGAGGAAAAGAGAGGAACGGGCATGGAGATTTGAGTGCTTTGATGTTGCAAACTGGTTGCTGCATTTTGAATGGGTTGAGTGGGGATGGGTGGAATATTGGTTTGCAGAGTGTTGACTCGTGGTGGTGGGAATTGTGCAAAAAATGTTGGGATTTCTTGGGAAAGCAAAGTGATTGTGTTTTGAAGAGGCGCAAACACTTGCGTAGCAATGGGATGTATTTCTTACATTGTAGATGGTGGATTAGGAGGCGAGGCTCCCATGACTGTGAATGAGGTAGATGGAGGTGTTGTATACACTATGGAAGGTGGGATGGAAGGTTGTATCATATGTGAGATAAGAGATCCTATGTGCAAGGCTCGCTGAAGGGGATCAACAACTTCATTTTGGATGTTATAAGGACTTGCTCTCAAAATTCCCATAGGTTGCATGATAAGCGTGGGTATAATCCAAGGTGGGAATTGGATTCCTTGTTGTTGAATATCAGTGAGTACCTGATTGTTGTTGCATCCACTCATGGCTCTTACCATGTGAACATGCACTAGATGATTGGTGAATGTTTCGATAGTACTCACGGTGGGAATCTCATTAGTGTCTACCCAAATGTGCTGGATAGGTAGGTTCTATCATGGATCAAAGGAATCCATTGCATTAGAGTGATCTATCATTGGGTCAGATGAACTAGCTGACTGTTTAAGGTCCATGTCTTTCCTCTTCTTAGCGGCTCGTGGGATGGGTGGCATGAAATGAATGTCCTAAAGAGTTGGATGCAAGATGCAAGATAAAATGCAAGGATTGTTCTGAAAAGGACTAAGGATGATGATGCTAAGATGATGATCTAGGATGACACTATCTATGATGATGGGGATGCTTCCTGAAAGACTAAGGATGACTTGGTAAAAAAAGAATGATTAAGGATTTCTTTCCTAATATATGATCAAGGTGGATATGATTGCCAAAACCTAGGATAGACTTGTGGTCTTCGGTTTAACAGGATTCTCGATCAATGTGAACCAACCTTTTGCTCAAGGTGATGAGGTTTCACAGATGGAGGGGGTTATCTTAGAACAGTGTGTCATTCTAAAGATACCTAAGATGATGATCCTTGACTTCGGATGAAGGGTAAGCAACTCAAAAAGAGGCTAGGATACCAAGTGAAGGATGCGCTTTTTAGGATGATAAGGATTGCTATAAGTTCATGCAAGGTTGCTAGGATGGATCTAGGATTTACTAAGATTGGTCTAGGATTAACTAGGATGGTTTAGGATTGGTTTAGGATTGCTAAGGGATTGTTTATGATTGAATGCAAATTTATGCTAGGATTATGCTTTGGATGTGGTGGTACCATAAATTTTGATAATTTAAAAGTCCCAATCCATTATTAAGAAGCATTTTTCTCCATAAAAAAAAAAAGATCAAAGGAAGGAAGCTTTATGACACAAATAAATAAAACTAACTAATCAAAGCCTTCAAAAAATGCTGGAATTTAGACCTGATACAAAGATGATCTCAACAAAGGATAAAGATGGTCAAATTTTAAAAATCTAAAATAGACCCAGTTTTGGAAATCAAATTTCCTATCTCCAATAGAAATATTAGCTTTTCACAAGGTGTTTTGGATTTTCTACCAAAGCCAAATCCAAAAGTTAGGTAGTTATTTTTTTAGTTAGTTTATTGTTTTTTCAAAATAATTTGTAATAAGAGTTGTGGCTTTTCACCCTAAAAAGGTGTGAAAGCCACTCAAACACATATATATACATAATGTAATATGTAAAGAGAGAGAATACAATATAATACAATTTCACATATTTGGATAGTTTTTAATCAACAAGTATAA
>MU222835.1:272481-296094 GCA_018584345.1 Thuja plicata
ACAGTCGTGTTGGTAGAAGCACAAGGAATAGGACATATGAAGAATATCTGGTCAAGTGGAAAGGACGACCTGTTGAAGATTCATCATGGCTGACAAGGGAGGAGGTTAACCATCTTGGTTTTCCTCTACACACCTGAGACGTGATAGGGCCATTTCTCAAATTACCCCGGGTGTCTGATGCAGTAGCATCCTGGGTGTAAGGGCAATCTTGCATCACCCAAAAATATATGTTTTTCTATTCAATAAGGGCTATTTTGTACAAAGCTGCTATTTTTGGAAACTTACTATTTTTAGTAAGTTGGTCATTTGAGCTCAAAATGTTCTAATTTTATAGGTGAAGCTTCATCTTAGTCATATAAGAATGTCAGTTGAATTTCATTGCCAGATCATCTGTATTGGCGAAGTTATTAAGGATTTACTGTTGAGATTTTAGGGTGCAAAATCTGTGAGCTCAATTTTTAGGACCTTAGAGGCTCTGGATCGAGGTTGAACCCCTAGTTGATTGGTGCTTTGCAAGTTAGGAAATGTAGATCACGATCTCCCCTTTCTGAAAAGTGGTTATAATAGCCAATCGGAGCTACGGTTCAAAATTTATGGCTTCTTGAAGTTGGGCTACCTAAACTCATGTTTTGTAAATATTTAAAGCTGACCCTTTTGTAATAAAAGTGAAAAATAATTAAATGCTAAAGGTATTCGGCCTTAATGGCTAGATTTTTGGAACCTTCTCGGGTGGTGGAAAATTGCCTATTTAAGGAAGGCCTGTGGTGTTTTCTAGGGCAGTTCTTGGTGGTGATTGGAGGCTTTATACTATAGATTATTGTAAGGGATGCCCATGTGGCATTTGATATTGTAATTCTGAAGTTTATAATTCCACATTTGTGGAGCCAATAAGAAGCCAATTTTTTGTTCTTGCAAATTTTTGTTGTTTCTCTTTGTTTCTGTCGTGTACTTGTGGTATTAAGGGGAGTCCCCTTCATCAAGTGGTATCAGAGCGAGAAGTTCCTGAGTGTGTAAACAGATCGCCAACTGTGAGGTAGTTTGCACTAGGACCATGGTTAGGGTTTCAACATGCATCGCAAAAATGCCTGCACAAAGGGAACGTGGTAGAAGAGCTGGCATTGTGACACCTGAGGTTAGAGAGCTCCAAAGACAAGTGTGAGAATTGCAAGAAGAGATTCACAGAGGAATGAATCTTAATGTTAGAAATAAAAGTGAGGATGAAGCTGAAGAAGGAAATGATGATCAAGAAGAAGTTGAAGTTTTGAATCTAGAAGAAGAAAGGCTTTTCTGAGCCATTTCTAAGATTGGGAAAAGACCTGAGATTGAGGTTCCTACATTTTCAGGGAATCTTAACCCAAAGGAGTTGATTGACTAGATCAATGAATGTGAAGAATATTTCAAGTATGAAGATATTGGGGATCCTAATCGGGTCAAGTTTGTGAAGGCCAGACTGAAGGGTCATGCAAAGATCTGGTGGCAAGAGATCCAATTTTAGCAAAATTGGAGAGGAAAGGCTAAAATCATAAGTTGAGATCGGATGGTGGATAAGTTGAAGCGACAGTTCATTCCTGTTGATTATGAGCTTGACCTGCTAAAGAAAATGCAAAGTTTGAAGCAAGCAGGAAGATCTATTCAGGAGTATACATAGGAGTTCTATCGAATCCTCATCAGAACAAGCCATGTAGAAGCTGATAAGGAGAAAGTTTCCTGTTACCTTAATGGGTTGAGGCCAAGCATTTAGGAGGAGTTGAATCTGGTTCGAATGAACAGTATTGAGGAGGCATACCAGTTTGCCCTGAAAGTAGAAGAAAATCTGAACAAGAAGTTTGAGAGCAGGCAAAATGGAAGAGGTCATGGTGGAAGATCTGGTGGACGGTCATATGGTGGCCAAAATGAAGATTAAAAAAAGAAGGATGAGGCCAGTAACAGTCAGAATCAATGAGGAAACAATTCCAATCATTTCCAAGATCAGAATAATAGAGATCAGAGAGGAAGAGGAAGAGGACAAGGATCTGGAAGAGGAGGCCTCCGTGGAACATGTTTTCACTGTGGAGAAGAAGGTCATAGGGAATTTGAATGTCCTCAACACCGAGGAAGAATAGATAGGAGAAATGAAGGGCAGGCAAGAGTTGCACATGTAGATGAAGATGCCAGATTGTCACATTCTGAAGATGATGAAAGAGGAGAAACGCTGATTAATAGAAGAGTCCTATTAAGTGGTGAGAATGAAATTGAACAAAGGAGGAGCCTATTTCGCACCAGGTGCAAGTTTGAGAATAAGTGTTGTGATGTGATTATTGATAGCAAAAGTACTGACAATCTATTGTCAGAAGAGATGGTCACAAAGTTGAAACTCAAGAGGTAGAAACACCCACATCCATACCAGATCGCCTGGGTGCAGGATGACCACAAGGTCATGGTTAACGAACAGTGCCTAGTAAAGCTTAAGATTGGAAGGTACTATGATGAGGTACTATGTGATATCATACCTATGGATGCTTGTCATATGTTGCTGGGAAGACCGTGGTAGTTTGATAGGCATATTGTACATGATGGCCTTGTAAATACATATTCCCTGACAAAGGATGGAGTGTGACATAAGCTAAAACTACTGAACAATACAGAAGAAAATGTATGTAGTAATGCAAGAATAACTTTTGTTGATGTAAGAAAATTCCTAGAGGGTATGAAGCATGAGCATATGTATTTTTCTTTAATTCCAAAAGCTAGTAAGGAGGAAGTAAAAGATGTGCCTATAGAAGTTGAAGATATATTGAATGAGTTTCAGGATATTGTATCCAATAATGTGTCTGATTGATTACCACCAGTAAGGAAGATCAGTCATCAGATGGACTTGATCCCAAGAGCCAGTTTGCCAAACAAGGCAGCACACAGAATGACACCTGTAGAAAGTGAGGAGTTGAACAGACAAGTACATGAGTTGTTGCAGAAAGGAATTATCTATGAGAGTCTAAGTCCCTGTGTTGTACCAGTGGTATTAGCACCAAAGAAGAATGGAGAGTGGAGGATGTGTACAAACTCTAGGGAAATAAACAAGATCACAATCAAGTACAGGTTTCCATTACCATGAATGGATGATATTATGGATTGTTTGAGTGGAGCTGTGTATTTCTCAAAGATAGATCTGAAGAGTGGATATCATCATATTCGGACTAGAGAAGGAGATGAATGGAAGATTGCCTTCAAGACAAAGGAAGGATTGTACGAGTGGTTATTCATGCCTTTTGGGCTAACCAATGCACCGAGCACTTTCATGCGGCTCATGAACAAGGTTCTAAAAGAATTTCTGGGTAAGTTTGTCATTAATTACCTAGATGATATTTTGATCTTGAGTAAGACATTGGAGGAGCATGTGATGCATATCTGTATGGTATTTGAGAAGCTAAGAGATGAGAAATTGTTGATAAATTTGAAGAAGTGCAGTTTTGTGAAGGAGTTAGTGTATTTGGGATTTATAGTTTCAGCAAAAGGTCTAAAAATGGACCCAGAGAAGGTACAAGCTATCCTTGAATGGCCTAATCCAAGGAGTGCTACTGAGGTAAGATCTTTTCATGGTCTAGCTAGCTTTTACAGAAAGTTTATCAGAAATTTCAGTAGTATTTATGGACCCTTGACTGAAACAATGAGAGGGGATAGAAAAGAGTTTAAGTGGACTAATGGGGCAGAAAAAAGTTTTCAATTGTTGAAACAAAAAGTTATAGAACAACCTGTTTTAGCACTCCCAGATTTTAATAAGGTGTTTCAAGTAGATTGTGATGCTAGTGGTACTCCAATAGGAGCTGTTATGAGCCAAGAAGGTAAACCTATTTCATATTTCAGTGAGAAGTTAAATGATGACAAGAGAAAATATTATGTTTATGATCAGGAATTTTATGCTATAGTTCAGGCATTAAAGAAGTGGAGACATTATCTTCTTCCTAAGGAGTTTGTTTTGTATACTGATCATCAAGCTTTGAAATATTTGAATAGTCAAGGAAAGTTGAATCAAAGACATTTGAAATGGATTGAATTTTTGCAGAGTTACACATTTGTTTTGAAACACAGGAGTGGAAAGTTTAACAGAGTTGCAGATGCTCTTAGCAGAAGACAACTTTTGCTAATAGAGATGCAAATCGAGGTGGTTGGGTTTAAGGAACTCAAGAGTTTGTATCCAGAGGATCCTAATTTTGTTGAAGCTTGGAAAGTTTGTACAGAACCTGTTACTCTAGATAGGACGAAGTGGCTGGATTTCATCATTCAGGATGGAATGTTATTCAGAGGGAGCCAATTGTGCATTCCACGAAGTTCTATAAGGGAAAATCTCATCAAGGAGAAGCATACCAGAGGATTGGCTTGACAATTTGATTGAGATAAAACCCTTGCTTTGGTTAGCGAGAATTATTATTGGCCACAGTTGCAGCAAGATGTCAATAAGTTTGTACAAAGTTGTAGAGTATGTCAAATGGAAAAAGGAGCAAAGCAAGATACAGGATTGTATCAACCATTACCTGTACCAGAGAAGCCTTGGGAGGATATCAGTATGGACTTTGATCTTGGTTTACCAAGGACTCAGCGGGGACATGATTCAATTTTTGTGGTGGTTGACAGGTTTTCAAAGATGGCACATTTCATTCCCTGTAAGAAGACAAATGATTCTATTCATGTGGATGAATTGTTTTTCAGAGAAATGGTGAGACTACATGGTATGCCAAAGAGTATAGTTTCAGATCGAGACACTAAGTTTGTTGGATATTTCTAGCGCACATTGTGGAAGAAGTTGAAGACAGACTTGAAGTTCAGCTCATCACATCATCCACAGATGGATGGACAGAAAGAGGTGGTGAATAGGATTTTGGGAAATTTGCTGAAATGTTTGGTTGGAGATAAGCCAATAGGCTGGGATTTGATTCTACCACAGACAGAATTTGCTTACAATAATTCTATCAATAGGAGCACTGGTAAATCACCATTCCATATTGTATTTGGAAGTAGTCCCAGAAATGCTTCAGAGTTGAGGAAGATAGACAAAGGAGAGACAAGTAGTGCTGAAGCTGAGGATTTTGCAGAACATTTGAAGAACAACCATGAGGAGGTGAGGAAGCACATTGCCAAGATGAATGTACACTATAAAGCTAAGGCAGATGAGAGAAGGAGGCACAAAGAATTTTAGGTTGGGGATGAAGTCATGGTTCCTTTCTAGAAGGAGCGATTTTCAGTTGGTACATATAACAAGTTGAAAATGAAGAAGTTTGGGCCATGTAAGATACTAAAGAAACATGATTCAGGAAATGCATATGAGGTAGAATTTCCTACTGAGTTGAATATTTCACCAGTATTTAACATTGTAGATTTGATAGAGTACCATGAAGGGGGTGTTGAAGGAAAGGTCACAAAAACACAGCGGAGTATTCCAGCCACTACTTCAGCTACCAAGGAGATTGAAGATATACTAGACAATCATGTTGGTAGAAGCACAAGGAACAGGACATATGAAAAATATCTGGTCAAGTGGAAAGGATGACCTGTTAAAGATTCATCATGGCTGACAAGGGAGGAGTTAACCCTCTTGGTTTTCCTCTGCACACCTAAGATGTGATAGGGTCACTTCTCAAATTACCCCAGGTGTCTGATGCAGGAGCATCCTAAGTGTAAGGGCAATCTTGCATCACCCAAAAATGTGTTTTTCTATTCAATAAGGGCTATTTTGTACAAAGCTACTATTTTTGGAAACTTACTATTTTTAGTAAATTGGTCATTTAAACTCAGAATGTTCTAATTATCCAGGTGAAGGTTCATCTTATTCATATAAGAATGTCAGTTGAATTTCATTGGCAGATCATCTGTATTGGCAAAGTTATTAAGGATTTATTGTTGAGGTTTTAGGGTGAAAAATCTTTGAGCTCAATTTTTAGGACCTTAGAGGCTCCAGATCGAGGTCAAACCCCTAGTTGACTAGCACTTCGTGATTCAAGCACTATAGATCGCAATCTCCCCTTTCTAAAAAGTGGTTATAATAGCCAATCGGAGCTACGGTTCAAAATTTATGGCTTCTGGAAGTTGGGCTACCTAATCTCATGTTTTGTAAATATTTAAAGCCGACCTGTTTGTAATAAAAGTGAAAAATAATTAAATGCTAAAGGTAGTCAGCCTTAATGGCTAGATTTTTGGAACCTTCTCAGGTGGTAGAAAATTGCCTATTTAAGGAAGGCCCGTGGTGTTTTCTCGGGCAGTTCTGGGTGGTGATTGGAGGCTTTGTCCTACAGATTATTGTAAGGGATGCCCGTGTGGCTTTTGATATTGTAATTCTGAAGTTTGTAATTCCACATTTGTGGATCCAATAAGAAGCCAATTTTCTGTTCTTGCAAATTTTTGTTGTTTCTCTTTGTTTCTGTCGTGTACTTGTGGTATTAAGGGGAGTCCCCTTCATCAATTTGATTAAGTGATTTGATTTGATTAGATGATTTTATTTGATAGTTGATTGGTTAGTTAATTTGATAGATGATTTTATTTGATTAGATGAGAATACATATAAATGGTTTCATTTTATTACATGATTTGATTTTATTAAATGATTTTATTTGATAGTTGATTGGATAGTTAATTTGATATATGATTTGATTTGATTAGATGAGAATACATGTAGATGGTTTCATTTGATTAGATGATTTGATTTGATTAGATTATTTTATTTGATAGTTGATTGGATAGTTAATTTGATAGATGATTTGTTTGATAAGATGATTTTATTTGATAGTTTAATTGATTGTTTGATTTGATTAGATGATTTAATTTGATAGTTTATATTTGATAGTTAGATTGGTATTTGTTGATTTAGATGCTTTAATTTGATATGTTAACATGTCATAAGTAATCTAACTAATATGTAACTAATGAACCATAATTATTCTAAGTAATCTAACTAATATCATTAGTAACCTAACTAATTTCTTAAGGGGAGGTCTTAAAAGGATGTCCTAAGGTGATCTTTAACTAATAAATTTAATCTAATGGTAATATCATAAAAAAAATAACACTAATGTGTAACTAATGGACCATAAGTAATCTAAGTAATATAGAACTAACATGTCATAAGTAATCTAACTAATGTCATTAGTAATCTAACTAATTTCTTAAGAAGAGATCTTAAGGGGATCTAATATGTAACTAATGAAACATAATATGTAACTAATAACACTAATATATAACTAATGAAACATAGGTAATCTAAGTAACTAAAAGCATACATAGTTCAATATATTAAAACCATTAAACCATATGTATAAAAGCAAATGTACATAAAAGCATATATAAAATGATATGTATAAAAGCATATATAATTTAGCATATATAAAACCATTGAACCATATGTATAAAAGAATACATAAAAGAATATGTATAGTTCTATATATTAAAATAATTGAACCATCAAATAGGTCCATCCTATGTTTATATATATCAACAAAGTATATTCCATCATATGTTTAAATATATCAACAAAGTATAGTCCATTTAATCTAGATATATCAAGTAGGTCTTAACACATGTAATGTGTATGTAATACCTTTTAGACCAACTCAAGTGGTTTAGACCTTTCATGGAGAACATGTATTATTCTCTCATGATCTTCACTATCTAGTCTCCACTTATGATGTCCATGTTGAGATTTAACTAGATGGAGACAAAGGGAAGTGGAAACTACTAGGTGGCTATATTGAAACACCTTATTATCTAGTTGGTAATCAACAAAGTGAATACCATGTTGAATTACTTTGATTTTATTGAAATATGTTCCCTCTAAAACAACTCAACCTGTACAAAACGTTCATATGCATGTGAGATTCTAAAATTTACTTAGTTGGATCTATATATCTATCTATACATGCAACTCAATGTCATATAATGTGAAACACATTTAAATTATACTTACCAATTTTGACCATTCCTGAGATATGGTCCTAATCAGTAGAAATCAAAGGAACATCATCAAATTTTTCATCTTCATTTCTATCAAATGTATTAGTAACAACTAGTGGCGCTAGATGCCATGCACCTACATATCCACGTTCCTGATTGATACATTCCTCATAGTTTTCAGCAATGCAGTGACAACAAAAGCATGAGTAGTACCTAGTGTTCAACATCCAATTGTGACAATTCGTACTCATAATTGAATGCAAAGATCACGTCTTTTCTATCCTTTTGTAACCATGCATAATTTGTCTATCCACACCTGAAAACATGCATATATAACATTGTATAAAAAGGGGACAAATATGAATTTCTTTTTATTAATTTGAATAAATAATATAAAATTTAAACAAGAATAAATATATATCACACATGCATAATTTAAAAATGTGTGCATACCTTTTATCTCCCAAAATTCTATATGTGGTACTACTTGAGTCATTCCTGATGATGTGTCATCATCGTTTGGTGTGAAATGTGTCATGCACCATTCAACAACATCATGTGCATTTTTTATACTAATTCTCTTATAATTCATTTGATACTTTTTTAAGGCACATTTGATGCAAGCTCCAGCACCATCATGTTCACCTTTTCCATGTGCACTCTCAAAGAAACTCTAGACATGTGGTATGTTTTCATTACTATGATATATACATAATGCATAAAATGGTCTGGATGATTTGAATTATGCAGCACATCCATCTGACCAAACTAATGTTTATCAATTTTTATGTCTCTTTCTTTCAAATTTGCAAAAAACATCTTGAAGCAGTGTTCTACATAATAAATGGCATGCTCTTTATCATCACTTATATAAAAATGATATTTCTTCTTAATCACTCATGCTTCAAATGTTCTTTGAATACCATCCAAATCTAATTGTTCATGTTGATAACACACATGTACCATAATAGTAATTTGCTCTGAAAATAGTATACTGATTGAATTGCCTTTTGATGAACAAAGGAATAGTTTTATGTGAAATTAACAATTGATAGAATAGTTCCAAGTGAGAAATTGTCTCTCAGTGTTTGGAATTGTTTTTCTTGCCACTTTGCAAAAAAAAAATGATGAATGTAGGGTTGAATCATTTTTTTAAATTTTTCCATAAATACTCCAATAGTTATCTCTTCTTCAACATATTCTAACCTTTTGAATTATTTCCCAAATTTTGTTTCATTCTTTACATATTTGTAACTCTTGCAATTTACCATCTTTGTTACATCAATATTTTAATTTTTTTAAAGAAAAAGAGCCAAATCAGCACATGTTTCATATATTCCTTTTATGCAATTTATTTGACTAGATGCATCATCTCTTTTGTCACATAAAAAGGATGAAATGAACTCACTTCATCTAGTAGGAGGAGAATTTTCAAAACCATAAGTGTCTTATACAAACATTCAAAAAACCTGATAGTGGAGATCAAATTCAATATAATAACACTAACAAGTTTCAAACACTTTATTTGTCCTTACATAATATGGCTTCAATCTATCAAACAATATTTTCCCAATCTTTATATTAGGATTTGAACTACAAAATGACACATACATTTCATGTTGTGTTGTGTCCAACCAATGTTTTATATGATGTTCATATTGATTAGTTACAATTATATGTATGATAATATATCTAATGTTTGATGAAGGGAGAGTATTATCATTCCAAAATAATGTGACCAAATTCTTGATAACACCATAAATCCTATCAAAACAAGGAGCTCTACACATGATTTCCCAATTTCCTTCCAAGGTGTTGTCATCCAAAAGAATTCTCCTATTAACATATTGTGATATTGTTTTCCTACTAAAACCAATCCAAGATGAAACTGAAGATATTTTTCTTTTTCAAAGCATAGTGTTACCTACAATGGATGTCAACATAACTTTTCTTGTAATGGTCTTATCTTTAGTTCAAGATTGCTTCCCTACCTGGTTCAAACCTTTCCTAATATTTTCAATCATATTAGTTTTCATGTCAACAACTTTTCTCTTCTTTGATGTTGTGTTTATACCCAATAATTTGAATGCATCTTGCAAATTTATGTTTATAAGTACAAATGAAATCAATTGGGCTTGTTCAAGTGTTTCAAAATGATCAAATTTAGCCAATATTTCTCTTTCTATTTTATTCATTAACCTCTTCTTAGCAAGACTTAAACACTGAACATTAGCAAGTGATCTCAAATTCTCCACATCCATTGTAAGTAAATGATCTAAGTTTCTATAATTAATATTTCTCCTAATAGTTTGAGATAGATGTTGGTATACCATACTAAATATAGTTTACTAAGAGTGGGGGTGAATCAGAAAATATTGAATCTTAATACTTTAAATCTAAACCTCTGATTCAAGTTGGTGATTCAAATAACAGCAACAACTGAAACTTGAAAACACTTCACAAACTTGATAAAAAACATATAACATAATAAAATAACATTCACAGTTATCAAGCATCGCATGTAACACCAGATTTAATGAGAAAAACCAATTTGGGAAAAAACCTCCATGGGAATTATCACCAACAAAAGGAAATACTCTTTTGAAGTATGCTCAATTAAGAGTCAGTCCGGTTAAAGATTACAATGCACATTTGTTAGATGTGACCCTATTAGGGGATTTATCTCAGACTTGTTAAGATCTTCACCCTATTAGGAGTGGCCTAATTAGAGTTCTTAAACATTCATGCTATAATTTTACCTTTCTCAAGGATTTACAAAATGGCTTGTTAGGTCCACTCGATTAAGATATTTTATTTTACAAAGATTAGTAAGCAACAGTGTACTAATTTGACCTGTGATTATGCAAATATACTTTTATTGATTAGATCCCTTGTTCGCTCTCTAAAACTTACTGGCACCAACAACTCATTAGTCTCTCATCTAGACTGGTTCTCCAACTCTTTCACTACTCTTTTTTATAGCTATTCAACTATTCACTTTGCCAGTAACTCTGTAGAAACATACAGACTCGTATTTATATAGGAATTTGTTTTTCCTCTTAATCCTATTGATAAGGTTTTCCTTCAATTGTGCTCAGCCATTAGATCATCTCAAATGAAAAGATACAATTTATTTGCAACTCGGTTATGCAGTTAACCTTGTCTCGTGACTTGCACTTTTCTTGGAACTCACAACTTTATTTTTCTGCTTAATCTACATCTTAGATTTTAAACTAGACTTTTCATGACCGTAGATCTTGTAACAAACTTTTCCTTCATCCATAAAATCTTCTCTATCTCTATGCCTTCATATTAAATTCATTCTTCTCCTTGAATCCAATATGTTTTCAAACTTCGTTTTGTGTTTGGTGACTTTGGTGAATATCTTCACTTAGTGTCAGACTTTGCTCGGTTACCAACCTTGCTCAGTTGTCAGCTCGCTCAATGAATTTCTTTTATTTTCTTGACTGACTAACACTTCATTATATGGTGACTAGTCTGATCCCTTTACCAATTTGACCTTTCTACTTTATCGACTTAACAACATCAAATGTTAAGTAAAAATAATTATACCAATAGTTCCTCATCATTGTTTGATCTTTATTATCTGAACAATTAATTTCCTCACTGATTGATATGGCAACTTAATATAAACCAGAAATCAATTTCTTGACATCAATGATAAACTAATAGTTTATCTAACCATTCTACTTGCTTGTATTATTCTGAACTTAGTCTTCATCGCCATTACCATCAGTTGGTTAACAATATCCCTCTTTGGCATTGATGGAAACACTATCAATTGATGATGGTATACTTGGATCTCTCTATACTATCTATGCTCCCTCTTATCTTTTTCTCCATCTTTTCCTTCTGTCACATTCTCCCTCTTACATGTAGTCTCCTTAACATGTATTCATCACTTCCTTATTGTACTTCTCCCTTGTACTTAATTTACTTATTCCTTGTGGATTCATCAATTACATATTGTATCAACTACTTCTCCTATGTACTTACTTCTCCCTTATGCAATCATCAATTCCATACTTCTCCCTCTTTGATAACAATGCCAAAGATCTATACTCCTAAAATCAAGGTAGTGATCACTAGCATCAACCCAAAATTTAAATATTCTTGTTGGAAGAATGTATGGAAAGTAAGGACAGAGAGGGTAGGGTTGAATCAGTATTTATAGAAATTTTAACTTAATACCTTGACTAATTAACCAAAAACTTGTTTTTCTCTATTTACTGACTCCTTTGCATTGAAATGAAAGTAATGTAAAGTGTGTAATTTAAAACATTAAAACCATAAAAAATAAACTCATAGCACAGTGATTTGGCTACACAAAAATCCTTGGTTAGAGGAAAAAAATATGGTGGGGATGACATGCACAACTTTCACTAAAACTACAGTATGAAAGGTTGCTCAGTTAGAGATGCAAAGTTTTGCTACTTATGATAGTTTACTCGGTTAAGAGTATACTAGAATTATTAGGTCTACCTTGTTAGAGGATTTTACAATCTCTACACTTAGAGATGTACCTAGTTAAAGGATTTACAATAAAAAGATCTGTTAGGATCTACCCAGTGTCGGGATTTAACCTTCACAATACAATAGTACTTAAACTATAAAATGTGTTATAATTTGCACCAAATATAAATATTGATTCAAAATCTATGTTCTCTGATATGTGTTACCTTAATTCTTATCTCTGTAACACTTCATTTTTCTTCTTTGTTGTAGCTAAATATTCTTGGTACTACTCTGCTCTGTGTTGTCCTCCTCAATAATTTAATAACAACATTACCTCCTTCATTAAAATCAACTCCATCAACATCAACATATTACTTCATCTTTTAAATTCATCCTTTATAAAATTGAATTTTTAACCTCTTAATCTTGTGAGTTAGTTCAAAAATAATTATCCTGAACTGTTCGATCTTCTTTCTTGCTCGGTGATTGTGTCACTTTTTCCTTGGTACCTTGTGTTTCTCTTAGAAATACAAAACTCCCATTAACCATTTGACTTGTGGCTTAGATATTCATCCTGAATTATCTAACTCATCAATCATGTAACCAACTATTATTAATACGTGTAGCAATGTAATTAATGCATTAAATGTGTACTTGTTGCTTTTTGAATTAACTGTCTGACTCAGCTACATATTCCTTCTGACTCATTTTTGTGATCTCTCAGTTCTCGGTAACTAGCAACTCGGTGTAGTATATCCACTCAGTAATAAAATATGCTTGGTATACTTAGTTCTCAATTCTTTTCTTTACCTACTACATAACTTTTTATGTCTTGACTGACTACCACGATGTTTATTACCGACTAGTCCTTTATAAGACTTTCTCCATTCACCGACTATTTTCTTTGTGAACTATGACTTTGACAAAACTAATGACAAAAAAAATAACTTACTGAAGTAACAATCTTCCCCTTTGACATTAGTTGAGCATTTTTGACAAAACTATTCAAAGTCATCAAAATGTATAACTCCCCTCAGTAGTTACTCCCTATACACTTTTCATCTCCTCTTTTTGTATTTTCACATATTTGATTTTTTTTTTTCTGATATCTCATATATCTCCCTTTATCTCTTATACATAATATATCCCCTATAAATCTCCATAATATATCCCCTTTTTTGACAAAAAAATGCTACAACTATAGTTTAATTGTCAAAAAGATATTTATACCTTTGTTGAATACTTGAAAATACAGTCTCCCAAGTGGCTCAGTGAGTCTTTAATACCACAATCTATTTGGATATATCTATTGCAATGCCAATAAGACCGTCTAGTGTACTTGCTACTGAAAAATTTACTAGGCCTTTGGCCTACTTCAGCTGGTTTTGCATCGATTGGATATGGGGTATGAGAAATGCTTGAAGTTCAAGAAATTCGAATCAGATCTTATTCTCCTATTGCTTCAATGAAGCTTGAACTATCATTAGTTCATTTACTTTGGCATAAAATGTTTGGAATGATCTAGTCTGGGTTGGTATAGATTTTAGTTGTTCTGTCAGCTCTCTCTCAACTTCAGTTTCCTTCTGTTTGATATCCTAAGTAAAATGTGAAAGAATACAAGATTTTTGAAACAATGAAATAATAGAAGTAAGACAATTTTCAATTTCTTTACATGACTCTTATAGAGTTATCTTATCCACTTCGCTTGCTTAAAGTAGTCCTTCCATCATTTTCTGTTCCATTTTATCTTCGTGTATCTTCATCATATATTTTGTCATATCATTATTTGGTCCTTTGATCTGCTTAATCAATTCACCAACTTGATTTAGTAAATTATTTGTTTCATCAATTTTGTCCTTAGGAACAATTGTGGAAAATATTTCCTTAACATCTTCAAGTATTGTAGCCTTGTTCCTCTTTGTAATCAGCTTACTCTGAGTTGTCTTTGGAGATACCAACTCTAAATATTTTGCTAAATCCTTATGCTTCAGAGTGTTAGGATCGACTTGGGGAATGATTATTTGTTTCTCTAAGTCAATTGGCTTCCTCTTCTTTGATTTCTTCTTACCTCCCAACATACTTTCACCAGAAGAAATTTTTGAATGTGATGCCTTACCTGCATCGGGTGACTCGGTATGAGTTCCAATAATGCTTTCTCCAATATTTTCTTCTGCATTATGTTCTTCATGTATCTCTTCCTCTTTCTTCTCACACTTTATCATTAATATTTTCTTCATGCTACTTTTCATTCTGTTTATTTGTTGTGTCAGTAGGTGCAATGTTCTATTGCTGACCATCAGTGTCGGTTGGTGGTACCAACTTAGTTTTCTTTCCTTTCTCAGTCTTGGTGGTCTGGGTTCCTTCTACCTTTTCTTTCTCTTTCTCTATCTTAGTGTCCTTGGGTTCTTCTTGTGTAGTTTTAGTTGTAGTATCTGACTGTTTAGTGTAACTTAGAACTTGTGTCAATATTGGTTCATGACTTTTAATGGATCTAAATCAACATCCATACACTCAGTGTCCTATACTTGGGTGTCCATCATATCCTAATATTTATGTAAATATTTTTTCTGGGTCCACTTATTCTATGATATCTTCATTAAGTATCTCTCCTTTGTCTATACTAAGATAAATTGGCTCTACATTGGTAGTGGTTTCCTTCACTTGATTACTCATGCTTCCTTGTTGACTTGTCTCTACCTCTCCATGCTTAGTGTTATCTAAATTTTATATATTTCTACATTTTTTTTGTGTCTCCTTTTCTACAGGTTCCATATCTCCATTCATTATCCTGAGGGCTCTTCCCTTGACAATGAATTCTTTAAAATATATCTTCAATGCTTATGTGATTTCTGATGGTGCTAGGTCAGGAATAGTGTGAACTAATGACCTTTCTCTTATTTTATTTTTAGAATTCATAACATACTTCCATCTAGCAGAAATTTTATCATATAAATATTATGGTATGTGATTACCAAGTTCAATTGGTGTGACTCTTTAGTTCATTAGTGTTTCTACCATGGCATCTTCAATCTTCTTCTTGTCTTCCTCATTTCTTTTCTCATACTTAATCTTCCTAAATCTTGTGAATCCTCCACATTTCATTAATGATTCAAGAAATTCATCTAGACTCTTTGGTACATTAGAAAAACTCTCTATAGGTACAAACTTATCATCCTTATTAGATTCTGTGTCACTTCCCTTTCCAATATTTATTCTTCTTCTGGTGTGTACAGCTTGCCTACCTCCTCTATCTCTTGCATAAGTTCTACCTTTTGGTTGAACTATCTCGGTTGTAGCCTTCTCTATTTCTTGTACAGAGGACCTAGTGTTCCTTTTTTATCTATTAGTACTCGGTGAGGGTACTATTGCCAGTTTCTTCTCAACTGCAACAATAGCTTTGGCATCACCATTTCATCTTCTCTTAGAGTATTTTATTGATTGTCAAACATCTTCTATGTTTTCCTTATTGCCTTAGGTGTGAAAATATTTTGCTTTCTTTTTCTCTTTTACTTCCTCATAAGTGCCATATCTTAGATTTTTAGGATCAATGGGCTTTGATAGTAGGTCTTCTATCTATTCTGAGGCTTCATCAATATTCATCTCATATCTCATAGGTTATATCCATTCTTCTCTCGGTTCAATTTCCTTTGCTAAACATTCATTAGTGTCAATTTCAAAAAAATGTTGTCTTGATATTTTGCAATCAGTTGTGGTGGTACCTTGTACCTTTTGTACATTCTTTCTTGAAAATTTGTAAAATAATCAGCCATTATAGTGTTAAAGTTATCAGCTAAACTTTGTATGCACTCATTGATATGATATATGATAGGTTTTCCTGTCTTCCATACTATATCACCAATCAAAGGGAAAGATTTCTAAAAATAGAAGAATATACATACCAATATTGAACTAAAATTTTGAGTATTGGTCTTTTCTTTTCAGATAGTATTCATGTTGTCATCTAGTTGCTTCAACAAAATCTCACAAACATAAATTTTCAATCCCTTCTTCACAATTTTGTATGCTAAGTTCACGGCACTACAAGGTACATTGTCCACTCTGGATGATTGAAATACTCAGTATGATATAATGTTGCATGCATACCTCAGCTTAGGGTCTTTAACAATAGATATATACATTCCTATACCATCCCAAAGTGCCTTTGTAAACTCAATTAGTTTACCTCTTTCAATTTATTTCATAGCCTTGGGTCTATCACCAATAGGTAATCCAGTAATGAGATGTAAAAAATATTTTGTAATTTTGATTGGTTCATCCAACCACATGGTCTACATGTGTACTTGGCTGAGTACCATTCTCACCCATTCAGGTTTGAATACCCTTGGTAGGTTCATTATGTGGGTCAGATGCTTCACTTCCAGGTGAGTGTGCTCATCCTTCAATTTCTTTTTTATACACAATTTACTAAATGATGCATCAATTTCTCCTTGACAGAGATCTTCAATCTCACAATGTATAAAAGTATGCACATCATAATTTAGAATTACTCATAGAGGGATTGATGATAATGCTCCCATCATATCTTTTTATGATGTTATCACTGGGGGCATCTTATGCTTAGTAGTAAAACATTCTATATCCTTAACCGATGTGGATCTCTGGACTCTCAGTGCCATATCTTCTCAAGATAGTTTAAATACAATCTAGGGCATGCTCGACTAGATATTACTTCACAAATGTATCTTAGTAATATAAAGTATCCATAAATGCTCTAAAAATTCTCTTAAATGATTTATAAATACCTTCTTGTATCATTCAATGGATGCTATAAATGATCGCTTGCAATGTGCTTGAATGATCTCGTAAATAGTAAGTTCAAATGAACTACAAACCACCCTATTTATAGATTTCCCTCGATTACGGTTTCCAATGGCTACTAATTTTTTCAATAAATACTTTGCCGATTCTATTTTATCTTATTCACCGACTATATAGTGACATTGCTTAACCAAATAAGATAAAATAACTACACACTACTTCAAATTCACAACTTATCCAGATGCATCTTAATATGCTAATATGGATCTCAAATCTAATACATCAAAAGTGAAATAATATTTTCAATAGGTTTTAAGTCCCTACATACCTCTCACCAATTAGGTGGAGCTCAATGCAGCCAACTCGGTAGAGATGGTGATGTCCCTTCATCCTGATTCTTTTTCCTCCATGTCTTGTTCATTTGTTCTCGTATTTCCTCAATAGAAGTAGGAGCTTTTACTTTAGATTCATCTCTAGTTGGTGCATCACCTCGGTCTCTACAATTCCTCACAAGGTGTCCTACATTATGATACTGAAAACATGCCATGCCAAGATTTCTCCAAGCTCTTCTATTGTTCCTTCCATGCATCAACATGAAGTTTGCAGCAATGTGTCCATACCTTCTATAGGATAAACATGAGATTCTTATATTATAGTCCCATGGAATAGAAATACCTACTTGGTTGGTTTTAACATTCTCTCGGTTAGGCTTCTAGTTGTCATTCCAAAACCTGTCTTACATCTAGAGTCGTCAAAATATAATTCCCAAACATCATCCTATTTAATAGCTAGAATATTATCATCAGGTAATTCTATTGAATTAAAGCATGCATTGGAATGAGGACAAGGATCTTCAGCTAAATAATCAGTTAAATCTTCTCCTTTAATTAATTTTTGGGAAATGAAATTAAGGTCAAATTCTATAAGTAACATCACCCACTTTGCAAGATGACCAGAGAGATCAGTCTTAGAGAAAAGGTGTTTCAAAGGATCAAATTTAATAGTCACATTGACTTCAACATTCAATAGGTAATGCCTGAGTTTTTGACAAGAATAAACTAAAGCAAATCATTGTCTTTCCAAATTAGTATATCTCATTTAATAATCAAGTAAACTCTGACAATGTAGTACACTAGTCTTTCCTTACCTTCATTATCATGCTGAGCCAACAATGCACTCACCGCATTTGGAGTAGCTAAAGTATAGAAATAAAAGGGTTTATCAAATTGAGTGGGTTGAAAAATAGGAGGATTGGCAAGATACACCTTAAATTGCTCAAAGGATTGTTTACATTCCTCGTTCCAAAAAAAAATGGTATCTTTTCTAAGTAAGGAAGTGAAAGGAACAGTTCTATCAACTAAGTTAGAAACAAAGTGACGAATAGCTTGAATTTTTCCTTGTAAATTGAGAAATGTTCTTAGGAGGACGCATGTTAACAATAGCATCAATATTTTTAGTATCAACCTCTATCCCTCACTTAGAGATTATAAACCGTAATAATTTACCAGAATCAACTCTAAATGAACATTTCTTAGGATTGAATCTCATATTATAACTCCTAATCCTTTCAAATATTTGTCGTAAAATAAAAACATGATCCTTTCTTTGAATATATTTTTCCAAGATATCATCCACATAATCATCCAGAATCTTATGAATGTAGTCATGAAAAATCAAAGTCATAGCACACTGATAAGTTGATCCCACATTTTTTAATCCAAAAGGCATCATGGCCCAACACAATTTTCCCCATGGTGTTATAAATGTGGTCTTAATTTGATCTTCTATAGGAATAAATATTTGATTATAACCCAAAAACCCATCCATAAAAGATAATAAAGCATGACCCGATGTTGAATCCACAATCATATCAATATTAGGTAATGGGAAATCATCTTTTAAGGATGCCTTATTTAGATCCCGAAAGTCAGTACACATCCTTATCTTATTTTCTCCTTTTTAAATATCCACAATATTGAAAATCCATTTTGATTAATCAATAGAGTGGATGAATCCAGCACCCAATAATTTTTCAATTTCATCCTTAACTACTAAGGCAATTCCTGGATTCATTTTTTGGATTTTCTGTTTCACAGGTTTAGCATTAGGTTTGAGAACAATATTATGAGTAACAATCTTAGGATCTATACCCAGAATATCCAAATATTTCTGACAACATATATCCTTATATTAAAGTAAAAGGCAAATCAACTGATCATGTTCATCCTGATTCAAACATTTCCTAATTTTGATCATCTTTTCACATCCACTTGGACCTCAATAGTCTCAGTTATGAGAAAATTACTTTGCACTAGAGAATCTAGTGGTAAAGGAGAAATACCTTATTCATGATGTTCTCCAAAATAGGCTTCATTATTCATACAATAAGGCTTCCTTCTTTTATTATGAAACATAGGTAGATCCTCATAAGCTCCTAAAAAATATGCTAAGGCTTCATCCTAAGGAAAAACATCCAAGCTAGGTTTTTGACCCATGTCAAGGAGAAGCAGATTAACCAACTTAAAATGTCCACCACAAATATGATTAAAATTGAGAGGAAAATCCAATGGTTGTTTATAAGGATTGAACCCTAAACCATATGTATAATTATAAATTTCATTTTCCAAGGGTACTTGTATACCTTGTTGCATTTACCACATCCTTTCCCATTAAATCCTAATTTCTTGAGCAGATAATAACCAGAACCATATCTATCGGCCATATCAAATTGAGTCAAAGGAGAAGCATATGTAACGATGTCATAGCAATCTATTTTTATTGTTTCAATTGTTTCTTCAATTCAAGCAGAAACAAAATTACTTTTTAACTCCTCAGAAAGTGGGGAAGGAGTAAAAATGTTTTTTTTAAATCCACTTTGTTGTTTCATAAATTCCAAATCAGAAACTTTATATTCTCCTATAAAAGAAATATTAAAGTCCAAAGTTCCCCAATCATCCCCAGTCAAAGAAGAAGATGGAGTTTTAGTTTGTTTAACCTCAGGTGGTTGCTTAGGTTCCTTACTGGGTTGTAGAGGTTCAGAAACCTTAGCATGTTCCATATTTAAGCAAGGATTCAGTGCATCATCCGCATGTAACGTATACATCAAATTTTTATAGATGAACATAACCTTGTGATGAAGAGTAGAAGGAGCTGCATGCATAGTATGTACCAATTTATTCCTTAAAGAAGGTTATAATTGAGGGGTCCAGGCATAACATGAATAAGTGTATTGAGAATAACGGGACCAACCTTAATAGGTAGCGTAAAAAAGCCCAAACTTTTCTTTGTGATATTATAAAATCAAAGAATAGGCTTAATATCTGGTTGAATAGTTGCAAGATCAGGCTTAATTTTTTTAAGCATATCCATGCTACAAACATTAAGCCTAGATCCATTGTTGATTAATGTTCTACAAATGATACTTTGATTAATAGAAACAGCAACCATAAGAGCATCATATTGGTTTTGCACCTCAACAGAAGGTAAATCATCATCGGTAAACACAATAGGAGTTACATAAGGCATAGTATGCATGCACTCTAGAATGGAATTAATATTATATTGGCTAGGAGGTGAAGCAAGAAGAGTAGATAAAGCTTTTTGCAAGGCCTCATGATATGTCGGAGAAGTTTGAAGCAATTCCCACAAAGATATCTTAGCAGGAGTAGCACCTAATTGTTCAACTAGGTCATACTCCTTGAAGGAAGAAGGTAACCTAGGTACTTGAGGAAACACAATTTGAGAAGGAGGTAAAGAAGTTGGAACAGTGGGTTGAGGATTATTCAGTGTGCAACAAGCATGTGAAACGGAATTTGTATTATCAAAGAAATCCAAAGGATCTCTAGGTTTACCCTTAATAGTTATTTGAGGACATCCTTTTACCATCAAAAAAGGCTTAGGATATAACATTCTAGGTGCATCAATGTTGCAAATAGTGGAACATGAAGGTAACCATGTACACACCCTAAGGTAAAGGTCAATTCGAGAGGTTATGGAGGAAGATGAAATAGGAATAGGATCAATGGAGATCATATTTGAACAATTGTCATCCTCACTACCATGTACCTCAATAGGGGATCTATCCTCTTTTGCAATAAAATCCTCATAAAAGTATTCAAAAAAAAAATCATACATGTTGAACACAAAGTAGCACTACAAGCATGAAAATGTAAATGTTTTTGTATTTTTAAAGAAATTTTGTAATTTTTTTGAAATTTTGAAATATAAATGCAAGAGCATAAAATAAATGCATGTAATATCTAATCATAAAATGTAAATATAACACCAAAAAGAAAGATTTGTCTATCGCAGGTTCACCAAAATGTAGAGGGTAAAAATGGAGATCTTTAAATAGGGTTTTGAACAATGGGGATTTGCACATAAAAGAGACCCTATGCCATATTTAACCACTTAAATTTAATTGTAATGATAAGGAATGTAAATATGGAAATGTTTGCAAAGAATAATGGAGTAAAATACATACCTCATATCATAGAAGATCTTGAAATACCTAACTTTTGATGCATGTGTCGGGTTTATGGAAGATCTGCAACCGGATCTGGAATAGAATCACAGAGACAGAAAAAACCCAAAAATCTTTTTAGGATCAAGCTTAGGTCAACTTTGACCCAAAACAAAATGTTGATCTTGACCTAGAACAAAATGTTGGTTCAGACCCAAAATAGAATGTCGAATCTGACCCAGAATGTCGACTTGACCTCCATAGCTCCAACGGAAAATCTGTTTTTGGATCCCAAAATTTTACAGAAAAGAGTATCTGAATATGGCCTGCAACTCCCAAAATAGTGACTATAGATATCTGAAAAGGGGTTTTTTTGGGTGGCTATATAGGGTTTTTCCTTAGTCAAACCCCTATTTTGGTGTTTTCCACCTCCATGAATAGCCAGATGTAATAGAATATGTGTGTGTTTCTCGTAGGAAGAGATTTGAATGTGAAATGCCAAGATCTTATCCTATAGATTGAAACCCTAGCATGAATTAAAATGAGAGAGAAATGCATAGATTTGAATATGATAAAGAAAGCATACCAAGCCCCCAAGTCTAAATTACTCTTATCAAACTCACAATCCATAGTTGCTAGCCCAGGATTATATCCTTTGAATGCTTGAATGTTGAAAGTAGTAGATCAATGAAGAAGAGAGGCTTTGAAGAATTCATTTATTTCTTCAATAAACATCCACAATGGTTTTTCAAAAAAAATGCTTTCTTGTATCATGGCATCATCATGTCTTGTCCTCCTATATCATCCTCTTGCATTCTTGCATCATCATTATGTCATAATCATAATTTCATCATATATCATCATCATCATCATGAATAATGAAGGCAAAAGAGAGTGTTTATATAGAGATCTCATGGTAATCCTCCTAGGGTAATGCAAGGACCCATAATTCAAATTTCACCTTGAATCATGGTCCAATCACAATTACCAACCAAGGAGGCAATGCATTAATTCAAATTTTAGAGAAAATACTTCCGCACCTAGATCTGGAGAACTATCTTTAAGTTTAGGACCCTGATATGATCTGGATCTAAAAGTGGGGACGAAAATATAATAGAGGTCAAGGTTGACCTTGACCCTGACCTGGGTCAAGGTTGACCTTGACCCTGACCTAGGTCAAGGTTGACCTTGACCTTGACCTAGGTCAAGGTTGACCTTGACCCTGACCTGAGGTTTCAGGTAGGTCACCTTAAGAATTCTGTGAGATTGCTAGGTCAGTCGGGGGCCGAGGTCAAGGTCAATCTCAACACTGAGCTAGGACAAGGTCTACCTCAACCCTGACCTAGATTAGGGTCGACGTTGACCCTAACTTGAGGTTTTAGGTAGGTTACCTTAAGAAGTCTATGAGATTCCCAAGTTAGTCAGGGGCCTAGGTGTGCGTGTGTATTTGGGTACCTGATAAGAGAGACACAACACATCAATAAGTCATTGCATTAATTCAAAATGGTTAGACAAGTATGTAAAACCACCTAATATCGACCTATTGCCTTCTAACTAGGAAGAGTGTGATTAGTAACATAAAAGCCCTCAGTTTGTGCTACAATCAGTGACATATATGACCTATTATGAAGGATTTTAGATTATAAAAAAGCTAAAAAGATGAGGAAACATGCATTCTAGCTCTAAGCATGAAAGTAATAACAATGAAAAAGCATGATTTAAGAAGTGAAATGTTAGTCTAGTATTAATTCAACAGCATAAAAATGCATTTGTAATCTAAGATGAAGGCTTGTTTTCTCTCAAAAATGGCTTCTATTTATAGAAGAATGAGAGAGAGAGAGAGGGGGGGAAAGGTGAATTAATGAGTTAAGAGACTCATTAATGGAGGTGTAAGAACCATTAATGCCCAAGGCATTAATAAGGCATGGAGGAGACATAGGATTAAGGCATCTTCATTAATAAGGCATTAATGAAAGCCTTAA
>MU222835.1:304167-324456 GCA_018584345.1 Thuja plicata
TGATTTAATTGGTTTGAATTGATTTAAATCATATGGCTATAATAGTTAATATAATTTAGTGATAAAAATCACCTAGGACATTAAATTGATTTGAAGAATTATGCCAAGCAGTAACAGGGTCATTTGGGCATAATCGAGGGTATGATCACACTTAGGGAAAATAGGGTCCATAGTTGGAAAAGACCAAATTTAGGTGGTTACACTAGGAAGGTGAGAAAACATATTTGAATGCTGAGAAGAGGCACAAAGGCCTAGAAGTAGTGTGATGAAGATTAGGAGGGCCAATACATAGGTCCTACCTATAAAATAGATTCATGGAGAAGGAAACTAAGGAGAATCCACATTATCCTAACCTCGATATCACTTAGAAATGTAGAATCAAGTGCAGATGCATCCTAAATGCAAATCTAACATGCAAGTGCATTAAATGAGGGTGATAAACCTACCAAAATGGAAGTTCTTATATTTTAAGACCATCAATTTAGGTCCCACTTTATCTTATCTTTGACACTACGTGAATATGCAAGCTAAAGTAAGAAAACATCATGGAATAAAAAGGATATAGCCAAGTCCTCAATGTAGAGATCTTGCAAGAAACCATTAGTACCTACAACCTGCAGCACACAAGGTTAATGAAAATCCATAGAGCTACTAAGGCTTACTATGATGAATTTGAGAAGTGCATAAAGCCCCCTTATTTTCCCCCTGTTTCAGTTTACTAATTCTGAAAGGTGAAACAAGGTGATAAGGATAGACCTATACATTGGATATGTCATTTATTAAAAATTCCTTTCCTAAACTAGATATAAGGATTCCTAACCTTCCTAAACCTATTCAATGAGTTAGGTATTTGAATCACGATTCCAACACCACTGATGACACCAAAAATGGAGTTACCAAACTCAAGTTATGATGAAAAGAGTGAATGTCTATCTAAATGCATATGAAGGAAAATTTGAATTTAACCTAGGTAAATTTAGACAAAACCCTAATAAAACCTTAATTTATAGCTATAAATAAGATAATAAATCACTTACCTCCTCATTCTTACCATTTTCATAGTTTAGGAGAAAAAATAGAATGTCGAAGAGAGAAGAACTTCAAGTGACTCGCATGGAGATCCTGAGAGGAGTGTCTGGCCAGCAGATAGCCACTTCCTAAGGTGAGTTCATCATTTTGATATTAGTGTTTATAAAATTCATGTTTTTATAGGTAAGGTTTACCTTGACCCTTAAAGGTCGACCTTGACCTAGTAAAGTTGACCTTGACCCTTTAAGGTCGACATCAACTGGGAAGGTCTCATCCTTTCTAGGGATAAAGTTGACCTTGACCCAAAAAGGTCAACCTTGACTTGGTCAAGTGGGTGTTATAGTTGTATGATAATGGAGTTTTGATATGATGTTGTTTCTGCTACAGGATCTTGTCTGTCTCAGAGAGCACCCCTTCGGAGGTCCACTATTAACTGTCAAAGAGAACTCTTCTAAGCTACATCAGGATGAGATACAGCTATTGAGAGGTGTAGGACTGTACTGGGTAGCAATCCTACCATAGATGAGGTTCCATTGAGCCATGATATCAACTATGATAGAGAGGTCAGATGAGGACACTTTTTCCTTCCATCTTCCCTTGGGAGAGATAATGATTACACTAGAGGATGTGTATAGGATCCTATGACTTCCAGTCTGAGGTGAGCTTGTTGGACGGAGAGTGCAATGGGGTTTTGATGAGATCCTCTTTAAATGGGGAGTATTGTTTAGGAAAAGTACCATAGATGAGGATCCGACCAGATCAGATCTGTCTATCAGCCATCTTAGTAGGCACAACACCTTTGATATGGAGAGGGATGCTATGTATACTCTCTTTGGTTGTAGTACCCACCACAAAGGGTATAGTCTTCTCAGCACCATTCACCCATCTTGTACACAGGATGAAGAGTGAAAGGAATGTCTTTGCATGGGGCCACAGCATGCTAGCCCATCTCTACCATGAGTTGTGTTAGTTAGTGAGATACCAATGGGAGAGTCTCACAGTATGCACCTTGTTACAGGTTTGGATGTTTGATCACTACGCATGTACACGGCCATAGGGTATTCTAGTGATGATAGATGTGAGCACATCAAGAGCCTTTTCCTACCCACTGGAAGATGTCTGGAATCACACATATATCCTCTATTGGAGGGTATTCCTAGACTGTGTACTAGGTATTGATGTGATATGGAGACTGTATTGTCAAATGTCAGATTGGCCAAATATGCAGCACCAGCTGAGACACTCACAGTAGCATAAGTTGTTGGAGGGTCACACAAGTCACATAGTAATGTCGTATTACTATGAAAAAGTGATGAGATAGTTTGGGCTTACATAGAGGGTCCCCAAAGTAGTATCTTGATATGTACATCCTACTAGATACTATTAGAGACCTAGTGCTATACATCGACAATCAGTAGCAGATATTGGCTATCCTGCTAGATACTATAGTAATATAGATGAGAGAGAGGATATATAGGTATCCCCCGATGTGGCCTATTTAGGAAACATCAGGGACTATATCAGATACTAGAGTCTGTAGGGAACCCACCCCATCTTCCCTGATGACTATCCCATGGGTGATCCAGGCATTTTAGAGAGGACACACTGAGATAGTGGCATACTAGAGTAGGAGGAGGATCATAGAGATGATGAGAAGCCCACCTCCAAGGGAGATCCTATGGAAGACAATAGAGAAGAGGAGAGAGAATACATGATGTCCCCAGATGATGGTACTGGTGTGGATGAGCCTTTTGTCCATGCCACACCACTTAGATCATGGTGAACTCCATGCGCCCATACAGAGAAATCACCTCCAAAACCTAGAAATAGTAAGCATGGAGAGAGTATTCATTCCATGCCCCCACCGTCTAGATCCTTTACTAATGCTTAGGAGGGAGATCCAGGTATGAAACATGTATTATACTTGAATATTTAACCAAATATTTAAAAAAGAAATACTAAAAGATAAATATTTTTAAATGCTGCAGCTAGCATAGTGGAGTGGAGGAGCTTTGTATATGAGGTCTTGAAGGATACATGTATATCCTACCAACTTCCAAATATCGAGCGAGACTCCCTCATTGGGCATAGAGATCCCAACAGGCATGCAAACATCTTTGCATGTGTCCAGCAAGGGCTGAGGTTATGCAGAGAAAGAGGATAAATTGATGGCAGACCTATAGAGAGATCAAGAGTGTACATATGAGGTTAGCATGTTGAGAAGCCACACATGAACTACCATACCAAGATCCTCAACCTCACATCATAGACTAGAGAGAGCTAGGAGCCATCAACCCTCAAAGTGTAGAGACAGAGATTGATAGATAGGGCACATGTGCCACATATGTATCAAATTCAAAAATATATATATATATATATATATATATATATATATATATATATATATATATGAAACACTTTCTTTGCACAATTAGATCTTTGATTGATTACTATATTTTCATCAATACACAAAACTTAACAGAAAGAAAGAATGAAATTGTGTATGAATGTATTCAAATATGATCTGCTAAAATCACATAACTTATAAAATAAACATAACTTTTTTATAATGGATACATAAATACATAAAGAAAGAATGATGTATTAAGGATAATAATGTTTGAGATGCATAATATTAATAGGTTCCTTAGAAGGCACACCATCCATATCAACAATTTTATAAGCACCTCAACCAAAGTCCTTAATTACAAGAAAAGGTCCAAGCTAATTAGGGCTAAACTTTCCTTTTTCACCGGGTAAAGCATTCACATTTCTTTGGTTTTCATACAAGACTAATTCACCTACTGAGAATGATCATTCAATCACCTTATGATTATATTATTTCTGAAGTGATTTATGATAAGCCTTTATATGTTCCAAAGCATTTATCCGTTGTTCATCCAGCATTTCCAATTCATGTAATCGTTGTTCCCGAAAAGTATCCTTGTTGATTATCCAATGAAATGAAACATGTAAAGAAGGTATTTCTAATTCCAATGGCATAATAGCATTAGTACAATATAAAATATTATAAGGAGAAAAACACGTTGTAGTACGAACACTAGTCCTATAAGCCCATAAAGCATAGGTAAGTTGGGTATGCCAATCTTTCACATGCTTATTAATTGTTTTCCTTAAGATTTGTTTGATAATATTATTTGATGCTTCAACTTGACCATTATATTGAGGATAATAAGGATTAGAAAATCTATGTTGAATGTGATATTTCTCCAATAATTTTGTGACTTCTTTATTTTTGAAAGAAGTACCATTATCTAAAATTATCGTTGAAGGAATACCAAATTGTGCTATAATATTATTAAGGATGAAATCACAAATAACATCTGCAGTAGTAGAACGGTGAGGAATAGCTTCCACCCAATTCGTAATGTAATCTGTATCCATCAGGATGTACAATTGTCCTTGAGAAGAAGCCGGTGAGATTTTTCCAATAAGATCGAAACCCCAAATACTAAAAGGCCATGGAGAAACTTGATTATGAAGCTCACGAGCAGGAGCATGAATCAAATTAATATGTTGTTGACACTGAAGACACTTCTTAAAAAACATGAAAGAATCTTGTTCCATTTTTTTTCCAATAATATCCCATTATAAGAAATTTATTGACTAAAGAATTTCCACCAAAATGTCTCCCACAAGAACCAGAATGAGCTTCTGCTAAAGCTATCAGAACTTTGGTTCTACCAAGACATATTAATAGAAAACCATTATAAGAGCATTTGTAAAGCGTATCCCCTAGAATTATATAACATGCTACAAGCTTTCTAATATGATTACACATGTTCCTTATTGCTGATTCAGGAAAAGTACCATCTTTCAAAAAATGAAAGATATGAGAATATCATTCATTCAAATGCAAATTGAAAAAATTAGAGGTAACCTTATTAGAAATTGCAGGATGTTTAAGAGCATGTATAGTGAATTGAAAGTCTTCAGCATTATTCTCAAGACAAACCAAAGAAGTTGTGCTTTCCATGGCGTCTGCATGTCGATTATCTTTCCTAGGTAAATTCTGAATCATATAGGAAGAGAATTGTGAAAGAATATCAAGAGCCAAATCTCTATATTGTGTCATTTTATCATTCTTAGTTTGATAACCTCCATTGATTTTTTCCATAGTCAATTGTGAATCCCCATAAATTTCCAAGTTTTTAATATTAAGGGATGAAGCTTCTCGTAAGCCAGTTATAAGAGCTTCATACTCTGCAATATTGTTAGTACAAGGAAAGGTCTATTTATATGACATAGGGATCAATTTCTTTGTAGGAGGGACCAAGATAATGCCAAAACCAGAACCTGTCGTACATCTAGAGCCATCAAAATATAATTCCCAAACATCATCTTGTTTAATAGCTAGAATATTCTCATCAAGGAATTCTATAGAAGTAAAGCATGTACCAGAATGTGGACAAGGAGCTTCAGCTAAATAATCAGTTAAAGCTTGTCCTTTAATTGATTCTTGGGAAATGAAATTAAGGTCAAATTTTGTAAGTAACATCACCCACTTTTCAAGATGACCAGAAAGATCAGTCTTAGAGAAAAGTTGTTTCAAAGGATCAAATTTAACAATCACATTAACTTCAACATTCAATAGGTAATTCTTGAGTTTTTGACAAGCATAAACTAAAGCCAAGCATTGTCTTTCCAAATCAGTATATCTTGTTTCATAATCAAGTAAAGTCTGACTAATGTAGTACACTAGTCTTTCCTTACCTTCATTATCACGTTAAGCCAACAATGCACTCACTGCATTCAGAGTAGCTGAAGTATACAAATAAAAGGGTTTATCAAATTGAGTGGGTTGCAAAATAGGATGATTGGTGAGATACTCCTCAAATTTATCAAAGGATTTTTTACATTCCTTATTCCAAGAAAAAATGGTATCTTTTCTAAGTAAGAAAGTGAAAGGAATAGTTCCATCAGGTAAGTTAGAAACAAAGCGACGAATAGCTTGAATTTTCCTTGTAAACTACGTAATTGAGAAATTTTATTAGGAGGTGGCATGTTAACAATAGCATCAACCTTTTCAGTATCAACCTCTATGCCTCGCTTAGAGATTATAAACCCCAATAATTTACCGGAATCAACTCCTAAGGCACATTTCTTAGGATTCAATCTCATATTATAACTCCTAACCCTTTCAAATATTTTCTGTAAAATAAAAACATGATCCTTTATTTGAATAGATTTTGCAAATATATCGTCCACATAATCCTCTAGAATCTTATGAATGTAATCATGAAAAATCAAAGTCATAGCACGCTGATAAGTTTCTCCCACATTTCTTAATCCAAAAGGCATCATGACCCAACAAAATGTTCCCCAAGGTGTTATAAATGCAGTCTTAAGTTGATCTTCTATAGGAATAAATATTTGATTATAACCCAAAAAACCATCCATAAAATATAATAAAGCATGACCCGTTGTTGAATCCACAATCATATCAATATTAGGTAACAGGAAATCATCTTTTAAGGATGACTTATTTAGATCCTAAAATTCAATACACATCCTTATCTTATTTTCTCCTTTTGAAATAGCCATGATATTGGAAATCAATTTTGATTAATCAATGGATGAATCTAGCACCCAATAATTTTTCAATTTCATCCTTAACTAATAAGGCAATTCCTGGATTCATTTTTTGGATTTTCTATTTCACAGGTTTAGCATTAGGTTTGAGAACAATATTATGAGTAACATCTTAGGATGTATACCCGGCATATCCAAATATATCCAAGAAAATACATCCTTATATTCAAGTAAAAGGGAAATCAATTGATCATGTTCATCCTGATTCAAACATTTCCCGATTTTGATCATCTTATTAGAGTCATTCACATCCACTTGGACCTCAATAGTCTCAGTTATGATAAAATTAATTTGCACTAGAGAATCCAGTGGTAAAGGAGAAATACCTTATTCATCATGTTCTCCAAAATAGGCTTCATTATTTATACAATAGGCTTCCTTATTTTATGATGAAACATAGGTAGATCCTCATAAGCTACTAAAAAATCTACTAAGGCTTCATCCTCGGGAAAAACATCCAAGCTAGGTTTTTGATCCATGTCAAGGAGAAGTGGATTAACCAACTTCAAATGTCCACCAAAAATATGATTAACATTGAGAGGAAAAGACAATGGTTGTTTATAAGGATTGAACCCTAAACCATATGTATAATCATAAATTTCATTGTCCAAGTGTACTTGTATATCTTGTTCTTATTTACCACATCCTTTCCCATTAAATCTTGATTTATTGCAAAGATGATAACCAGAACCATATCTATTAGCCATATCAAATTGAGTCAAAGGAGTGACATATTGATGATGTCATAGAAATATGGTTTTATTATTTCAATTTTTTCTTCAATTGAAGCAAAAACAAAATTACTTTTTAACTCCTCAGAAAGAGGGGAAGGAGTAAAAACTTGTTTTTCAAATCCACTTTGGTGTTTCATAAATTCCAGATCAGAAACTTAATATTCTCCTATAAAAGAAGGATTAAAGTCCAAAGTTCCCCAATCATCCCCAGTCAAAGAACAAGATGGAGTTTCAGTTTGTTTAACCTTAGGTGGTTTCTTAGGTTCCTTACTGGGTTGTAGAGGTTCAGAAACCTTAGCATATTCCACATTTAAGAAAGGATTTGGTGCATGTAACATATACATAAAATTGTTATAGATGAACCTAACCTTGTGATGAAGAGTAGAAGGAATTGCATGTATAGTATGTAACCAATGTCTTCCTAAAAGAAGGTTGTAATTGAGGGGTCTAGGCATAACATGAATAGGTGTATTGAGAATAACTGGACCAACCTTAATAGGTAGCATAATAATGCCAAAACTTTTCATGAATAGGGATATTATATGGTTGAATAGTTATAAGATTGGCCTTTATTTCCTTAAGAATATCCATGCTACAAACATTAATCCCAGATCCATTGTCATTTAATCTTCTACGAATGATACTTTGATTAATAGAAACAACAACCATAAGAGCATCATATTGATTCTGCACCTTAATAGAAGGTAAATCATCATCTATAAACACAATAGGAGGTACAAAAGGCATAGTATGCATGAACTCCAAAAAGGAATTAATATTATCTGGGCTAGGAGGTGGAGCAGGTAGAGTAGATAAAGCTTTTTGAAATTCCTCATGATATGTGGGAGAAGTTTGAAGAAATTCCCATAAAGCTATCTTAGCGGGAGTAGCACATAATTGTTCAACTAAGTCATACTCCTTGAAGGAAGAAGGTAACCTAGGTTCTTGAGGAAGCACAGGTTGAGAAGGAGGTAAAGAAGCTAGAACATTAGGTTGAGGATTATTCAGTGTGCGATAAGCATGTGAAACAGAAACTGTGTTATCAAATAAATCCAAAGGATCTCTAGGTTTACCCTTAATAGTTATTTGAGCAAAACCTTTTACCATCAACAAAGTCTTAGGATATAACATTCTAGGTGAGTCAATATCGAAAATAGTGGAACATGAAGGTAACCATGCACACACCCTATAGTAAAGGTCAATTGGAGAGGTTGTGGAGTGATATGAGATAGGAATAGGATCAATGGATATTATATTCGAACAATTGTCATCCTCACTACCGTATACCTCAATAGCGGATCTATCCTCTTTTGCAATAAAATAATCATCAAAGTATTCAAAACAAAAATCATACATGTTGAACACAAAGTAGCACGACAAGCATGAAAATGTAAATATTTTTGTATTTTCAAAGAAATTTTGTAATTTTTTTGAAATTTTGAAATATAAATGCAAGAGCATAAAAGAAATTCATGTAAGATCTAATCATAAAATGTAAATTTAACACCAAAAAGAAAGATTTGTCTATCGCGGGTTCATCAAAATATAGAGGGTAAAAATGAAGATCTTTAAATAGGGTTTTGAACAATTGGGATTTGCACATAAAAGAGACCCTATGCCATATTTAACCACTTACATTTAATTGTAATGATAAGGAAAGGTGGAAATTTTTTCAAAGAATAATGGAGTAAAATACATACCTCGTATCATAGAAGATCTGTAAATACCTAATTTTTCATGCATGTGTCAGGTTTATAGAAGATCTGCAACTGGATCTGGAACAAAAATACAGAGATAAAAAACCTAGAAATCTTTTCTGGATCTAGCTCCGGTCAACTTTGACCCAAAATAGAATGTCGATCTTGACCCAGAATAGAATTTTGATTCTAACCCAAAATAGAATATCAATTCTGACCTAGAATGTCGACCTTGACCTGCACACCTCTGATGGAAAATCTATTTTCAGATCCCAAAGTTTTACTGAAAAGGTTATCTGAATCTGGCCTGTAACTCCTGAAACAACGACTATAGATATCTAAAAAAGGGTTTTTTGGTGTGGCTATATAGGGTTTTGCCTTAGTCAAACCCCCATTTTGGTGTTTTATACCTCCACAAATAGAAGGATGTAATAGAATGTATGTGTGTGTTGCTCATAGGAAGAGCTTTGAATGTGCAATGCCAAGATCTAATCCTCTAGATTTAAACCCTAGAATGAATAGAAATGAGAGAGAAATGCATAGATTTGAATATGATAAAGAAAGAATACCAAGCCCCCAAGGCTAAAGTACTCCTATAAAACTCACAATCCGTAGTTTCTACCCCGTGATTGTATCCGTTGATTGCTGGAATGTTGAAAGTAGTAAATCAATGAAGAAGGAAGGCTTTGAAGAATTATTTTCTTGCTTCAATGAAGATCCACAATGGTTTTTCCAAAAAATGCTTTCTTGTATCAATGCATCATCATATCTTGTCCTCCTATATCATCATATTGCATTCTTGCATCACCATTATGTAATAATCATAATTTCATCATATATCATCATCATCCTCATGAATAATGAAGGCAAAAGAGAGTGTTTATATAGAGATCTCAAGGTAAGCCTCCTAGGGTAATGCAAGGACCCATAATTCAAATTTAACCTCTAATCATGGTCCAATCACAATCACCAACCAAGGAGGGAATGCATTAATTCAAATTTTGGATAAAACACTCCCGCACCCAAATCCGGGGACCTATCTTTAATTTTAGGACCCTGATATGATCTGGATTTGAAAGCAAGGACCAAAACCTAAAAGAGATCAAGTTCAACCTCAATCCTGACCTAGGTCAAGGTTGATCTTGACCCTGAACTAGGTCAAGTTTAACCTCAACCCTGACCTAAGGTTTTAGGTAGGTCACCTTAAGAAGTCTGTGAGATTCCCTGGTCAGCCAGGGGCCTAGGAAGTGAGAAAACATATCTAAATGATGAGAAGAGGCATAGAGGCCTAGAAGGAGTTTGATGAAGATTAGGAGGGCCAATACATAGGTCCTATCTATAAAATATAGTTGTGGAGAAGAAAAATAAGGAGAATCCACATGATCCTAACCCTAATTTCACTTAGAAATGTAGAATCAAGTGTAGATGCACCCTAAATGCAAATATAACATGCAAGTGCATTAAATAAGGGTGCTAAACCTACCAAAATGGAAGTGATTCTATTTTAAGATGATACACCTTGTTAGAGGATTTTACAATCTCTACACTTATAGATGTGCCAAGTTAAAGGATTTACAGTAACAAGATCTGTTAGGATCTACCCAATGTTGGGATTTAACCTTCACAATACAATAGTACTTAAACTATGAAATATCTTTTATAATTTACATCAAATATAAATGTTGCTTCAGACTCTATGTGCTTTGATATGTGTTACCTTAATTCTAATCTCTATAACACTTCACTGTTCTACTCTGTTGTAGCTAAATTTGCTCGGTACTGCTCTGCTCTGTGTTGTTCTCCTCAATAATTCAATAATAGCATTAACTCCTTCATTAACATCAACTCCATCAACATCAATAGCTTACTTCATCTTGTGAATTCATCCTTTATAAATATGAAGTTTTAAGCTTGTAATCCTGTGAGTTAGTTGGAAAATGATCATCTTGAACCATTCAATCTTCTTTCTTGCTTAGTGACCGTGTCACTTTTTCCTCGATACTTGGTGTTTCTCTTGGAAATATAAAACTCTCATTAACCATTTGATTTGTGCCTTAGATCTTCATCCTAAATTATCTTGATTGTCAATCATGTAACCAACTCTTATTAATACTTGTAGCAATGTAATTAATGCAATAACAATTCATTAAATGCATCCTTATCACTTTTTGAATTAACTGTCTAACTCAGTTACATATTCCTTCTAACTCAATTGTGTGATCTCTCAATGCTTGGAAACTAGTGACTTGGTGTAGAATATCTACTCGGTAACAAAATCCTATCGGTATACTTAGTTCTCAATTATTTGCTTTACCGACTGCATAACTCTTTATTTCTTGACCGAGTGCCTTGGTGTTTATTACCGAGTAGTCCGTTATAATACTTTCTCCATTCACTGAATATTTTCTCCATGAAGTGTGACTTTGACAAAACTAATGATAGAAAAAATAACTTGTAGAGGTAAAAATTCTGATGTGTCCTAGAATTGATGCAACATGTCTCTTTCATTAGTGACTGCTGGATAGCGGTAGGACCCCTAATTTACCTCTGAATACTCAAAATAATCCTTCAGTAGTGGCTTGGTGAGTATGTCAGCAAGTTGTTCTTTTGAATTTACATATTCCAACATTACAATCTTGTCTTGTACTTTCTCTCTCAAGTAATGATACTTGATAGATATGTGCTTGGTCTTTGAATGCATTACCAGATTCTTTGATATGTTAATAGCACTTGTATTGTTGTAATAGATAGTGACTAGATCATGATCTCTTCTTGCAAACCTTCTAGTGATTTTTTGATCCACACAATATTTGCACAATTCATAGCTACAGCAACATGCTCAACCTCGGCAGTAGACTATGATATACAACTTTGTTTCTTGCTTATCCATGTAACTAGTCTTTATCCTAGAAAGAAATTTCCTCCACTTGTACTCTTTTTGTCATCATTTTCTCTAGCCCAATTAGCATCAGTATAGACTTTCAACTCAAATTCTTGTCCTTTCTTATATAGTACATGAAAATCTTTAGTTCCTTTCAGATATCTAAAAATTCTCTTAACTACAGACATATGTGTTTCCTTCAGATCAAAAGAAAACCTTGCAACAATCCCTACTGCATGAGAAGTATTAGGTCTTCTATGTAGTACATATTGCAACTTACCAATCATGGATTGCATAGTGTCTCATTGACTTCTTGTGACTCATCTTATTTAGATAACTTACAGCTAGTGACCATCGGTGGTCCAACCGGTTTTGAGTCATCCATAACAAAGGTTTTTAGGATCTTCTTAATTTAATTTTCTTGTGTAATTTATATCTCATCCTTTACGTGTTGAATTTGAAGTCCAAGAAAGAACTTAATCTCTCCAAGCATAGACATTTCAAACTCCTTTCTCATCTCCTCAGCAAAATATCTTCACAATGTGTCATTTCCTCCAAAGATAATTTCATCAACAAATATCTTAGAAATTAAAAATTTGTTATTACTATCACATTTTAGATACACATTTTTGTTGTCACTATTTCTTTGAAATCCTATTTTTATTAGATATGAATGCAATCTTTAATACCATTCTCGGGGTACTTGTTTCAAGCCATACAGTGCTTCATGTAATTTTCATACCATGTCTCAGTTAGTATTCTCATCAAATCCTTTAGCTTGTTCAATATATACTTCCTCTTGAAGAATATCATTGAGAAATGTAGACTTAATATCCATTTGATAAACTTTGAATTCCTTATAAGCCTCATATGCTAGTAGAATCCTTACTCCTAATCTAGAAATAGGTGCAAAATTTTCACCATAATCAATTCCTTCTTCTTGTGCATACCCCTTGCAAACTAATCTTGATTTATTTCTTATTACATTACCATTCTCATTCCACTTATTTCTAAAAATCCCCTTAGTACCGATTACATTCTTATCTTTTGGTCTCGGTACTGAAGTCCATGTATTATTCTTTTAAATTTGATCTATCTCTTACTTCATTTCGTTCATTCAATATTCACTTTCAAAAACATCTTTTACTTTTCTTGATTCAATTTTATATATTAAACATGTGTTTTCTCTTACCTTGTTTCTTGTCAGAAATCTAGCATTCTTATCTCCAATGATTTTACTTGGTGAGTGGTGTCTCTTTATGTACCTTGCTAACACAGGCTTGGTAGCTATTAGAATCTCTTCATTTCCATCATTTGGTGGAATCTCTCTCTGCTCATCTTCTTCCTTAGTTTGTTCTTTTGGTAAGGTGTCAAGAATATCGATTTGTACAAAGACAAATCTTTGATAATCCATAGGTTCCTTCTTGTTGTCTTCATCATTTTTCTCTACAAATTTATCAATCCTCACATTTGCACTTTCTACAATTTTGTTTGTATTCTTATTCAAACATTTTTAGGATTTTCTCTTAGTAGAATATCTCAAAAATATTCCTTCATCTCCTTTAGAGTCAAATTTTCCATCTCTTGCATCTCTAATTATATAACACCTACTTCCAAATATTTTGAAGTAACTTACATTCAGTTTGTGTCCATACCAAATCTCATAAGGTGTATTGTTAGTTCCCTTCTTCAGTTGGACTTGGTTAAGTGTATCAGAAGAATTCTTAACTGCTTCTCTCTAGAAGGTTTGAGAAATCTCATTATTAATCATCAGTGTTCTAGCACAATCCATAATGGGTTTGTTTCTCCTTTCAGCTATATGGTTCTATTGTGGTGTTCTTGATGTAGACATCTACCTCTTTATACCATGTTCACTGCAGAAGAGTGTAAATTTATTAGATGTAAACTCTTTGCCTCTGTTAGATCTAAGACATTTCAATTGTCTCCCTGTTTCTTTTTCAACTCTAACCTTGTACCACTTCAACATTTGAAATGCATCATATTTTTCTTTTAAAAACATAACCGACATCATTCTAGGATAAACATCAACAAACAATATGAAGTATCTATCTCTATAGTATCTTTGTGTTCTCATGGTACCACATAGGTCCATGTGTACCAATTCCAATATACCTTGTGTTGTATAGGTTTTTCTTGTAAATCTTGATTTAGTCATCTTACCTACTTGACATCCCTTATACATTACATTCTCAGGTTTATCTAGACTCAGTAGACCTCTTACTCTGTTCTTCTTACTCACTTTGATTAAGTTGTCAAAATTAACATGACATAGCCTTTTGTGCCATAGCCATACATCTTTAATATTAGAAAATAGGAAAATCCTTATGGATATATCAAGGTAGAGTAAGTTACCTTTAGATTGACCTCTGATAGTAATCAGACTTCCCTTCTGATCAAATACTTTAACCTTCTTGTTTTGAAATTCTTGTCGGTGACCTGTATTATTCAACTGTGCCACACTCAACAAATTGTACTTCAGACCTTCAACCCAATACACATCATCACACTTAGTATTGTTCAGCAGAGTTATAGAACCTTTTCCCTTCATAGGATATGTGGCATCATTTTCAAATCTAACATTACCACCATTATGCTCTTTCAAAGTAATAAACTTATCAGTATCACCAATCATATGGTGTGAGAAACCGCTATCTATAATCCATGTATCATTTTTACTTACGTGTGATATTAGGGTTTTTTCTTCAATGTACCTTTCTTCATCAGATCCATCTTTAATAGAAACATAAACAACTTCTTCTTCTTCATCATCATCGGTGTCATCATTAGATGATCTTCCTTCAGAAATGTAGCATGCTTTCTTTCCTTTGTTCTTAAAATCTCTGAATCTTCTAAATCTATTCTTCAAATTCAGCTTCATTATTTTCATCTTCAGTCTTCTTGTTGTCTTTGTTATCTTTCTTATCAATATTGCCAGTATAATTAGAAGTTATGTGACCAATCTTGTTGCATGAAAAAAAATTCAAAGGTATCTTACCTCTGTACTTTCCTTTACCTCTCGGTAGCCTCGTAGCCAATAATGCTTCATCTTCATCTTCATTCTTACAACTATGAAACCTTTCACTAGAACTACTTGCATATCCATCACTAGATCTAGAATATCTAGACTTCCCAATAGTCAAAAATGATTTGAATGCAGATTCAATCATAAAAGTAGCATGAAAACTATTATCAAAATTATTCATCTCAAAAGCAGTTAGCTTACTGATTGTAGCATCCAAAGTAACAACCATCTATGGAATGGATCTTAGCTCTTTAATAGAGGACACTTAGATGGAATAGATAGGTATAAATGTTCTAAGCATCTTTCCTGTAACATCTTCTTCATTAATGGTTTTACCAGCACCTCTAATAGCTATAGCAATCTCTTTTAGTCTTGTGTTGTATGTTGTGATTTTTTCTCCTTCTTTCATTCTCATTGATTCAAACTTTCCTCTTAAGATTTTAGCCTTAGTTTTTTGAACATGGTGATCTTTTCTAAAAATAGTGTAAGCCTATCCCACATCTACTTAGCAATAGCACAACCTTCTAAATCATTGAACCCTAGGTCGGTGAGAGTGGAATTTATCTCTATCATTATTTGTGTATGTTCTTGTCTTTCTCTTATCTGCTCAATTGTTAAAGGACCAAATAGTGGAGGTGAGTACTCATTGTCAAGATAATCTAGTGCATAATCTCCAATACCATATATGTGAAGCCTCATTCTATTCTTACATGTAGAAAATTTATTCATATTCAACTTCGGTGATTCCCTCTTATACATCTTTGGATTTTTAACTCAAGTACCTTTAAACTTATCTTCTCGGAGCTCTTTCTCTGATACCAATTTTTGGTATAACCTAATAAAGATGGTTTACTAAGAGGGGGTGAATCAGAAAATATTGAATCTTAATACTTTAAATCTAAAACTCTGATTCAACTCAGTAATTCAAAAAATAGCAGCAACTAAAACTTGAAAACACTTCACAAACTTGATAAACAACATATAACATAAGAAAATAACATTCACGGTTATCAAGCATCACATGTAACACCAGATTTAATGAGGAAACCCAATTTGGGAAAAACCTTCGTGGGAATTGTCACCCACAAAAATAAATGCTCTTCTAAAGTATTCTCAGTTAAGATCCAATCTGATTAAAGATTACAATGCACATTCGTTACATGTGACCTTGTTAGGGGATTTACCTCAGACCTCTTAAGATCTTCACCATGTTAGGAGTGGCCTAATTAGAGAGCTTAAACATTCATCCTAGAATGTTACTTTTTTCAAGGATTTACAAAAGGACTTGTTAGGTCCACTCAGTTAAGAGATTTTCTGTTACAAAGATTATTTAGCAATAGTGTACTAATTTGACCTATGATTCTGAAACTATACTTTTCTTGATCAAATCCCTTTTTCTCTCTTTGAAACTTACTAGCACCAACAACTCATTAGTCTCTCCTCTAGACTGTTCTCCAACTCTTTCACTACTCTTCTAGGTATCTCTTCAGATATTCACTTCGCCAACAACTTTGTATAAACATACAAACTCATCTTTATATAGGCCTTTGTTTTGCCTCTTAATCCTAGTGATTAGGTTTTCCTTCAACTGCGCACATCTGTTACATCATCTCAAATGAACTGGTACAATGTATTTGCAACTTGGTTAGGTGGTTAACCTTGTCTCATGACTTGCACTTTTCTTGGAACTCACAACTTTCTTTTGTCGCTTAATCTACATCTTAGATTTTGAATTTGACTTTTCACGACCGTAGATCTTGTAACAAAATTTGCCTTCATCCTTAGCATCTTCTTGATCTATGGGCCTTCATATTAAATTCATTCTACTCCTTGAAACCAATCTCTGTTCAAACTTAGTTCCGTGCTCGGTGACTTCGGTGAATATCTTCACTCGGTGTCTGACTTCACTCGGTTACCAACCTTGCTCGGTTGTCAATTTTTCTTGATGATCATCTTTTCTTTTCTCCATCGACTAACACTTCACTACTCAGTAACTAGGTTGATCCCTTTATCAATTTGACCTTTTTTATTTACCAACTTAACAACATCAAATGTTAAGTAGAAAATAATTATACCAATAGTTCCTCATCATTGTCTGATCTTTATTATCTTCCCAATTAAGTTCCTCTCCAGTTGATATGGAAACTTAATATAAACCAGAAATCAATTGCTTGACATCAATGACAAAATAAAAACTGATCTAACCATACTACTTTCTTGTATTCTTCTGAACTCGGTCTTCATCACCATTACCATCAATTGGTTAAACAATAGATCTATCATTTCATCTATACCAGTAGGAGAACATGATCTTGACCCTTCTCTGACATCCATTTCTCGAGCTTCCGTATAGAGTGATCCTGACCCTTTTTCAATGTGCATTTCTTCAACTTGACTTGACCCGCCAACTTGAGCTTCTCCTTCACCTTGACCATGTTGATTGTGAGATACATGCACAAAAATGATTCAAATTAGAGAAAAATGAAGCATAGGTCCATAAACTTCGGCATGTAAAATTAGAGTTCTAGGTCCATACCTTCTTTAGTTTTATAATAATATATCTATGCAGCTTCACGATTTCTTTGTTCAATACTAGGTGACCTTTTTCTTGCAAATTTACTCTGTCTTCCCTTCTTGTTCCCCATTTCTTCTCTCCAAAAAAATAAATTTCAAAAAATTGGCAATAGTAATTCTCCTCTTCAAAAAAATGTTTTAGAAAAAATAACCTTGATAGTAATTCTCCTCTCCAAAATTATGCCTTTGAAAAAACACCAATAGCAATTCTCTTTCAAAAAAATGCCTTAGTAAAAATCAGATCAACAGTAAAGAATGCAAATTAACTTGATTTTAGTTGTGTGAAAAATGAAAAAGAAAACATTATTTTATACCATACAATAATTAAAAAAACATAACAAGCCGACCTAGTTTATACGAACTAGGTCGGGTAAAAGTATGGCTGGGATTTTCCCACTGTACTTTTCCCATGGGGGTCTTCATGGAAGAACCCTTTGCACGAAGTCATCATAACCCTTCATGCGAAGGCATTCTTCGCGCGAAGACCCAAAATTTGAAGTTTTCTCCCAAAGACAAAAACAAATTACAAAAAAATTGTCTTTCAAGGCCTGAAACAAGGACCAAACAAGATAATTTTCTAAAACAAATAATGTACGATGATGCTAATCGGAGAAATATTTCTAATGACTATAATTTTAATATATATTGAGTTCATTCTCACTTTCAAGTTTTACTGTAATTAAGCATAGGTTGTTTGGTCATTCAGCAATGTCTCTTCGAGACTTCAGGAAAAATAGTAACTTACAAAAAAAATTGAAAAACATGTAGGAAAAGAGTATTTTTGTTAGCTTTCTATCAAAAAAAATAAAAAATAAATTTTGATATATACCGATCAAGTTAGAGCGATCCAAAAGAACCCATGTCTAAATTATAGTTACTGTCACTTTAGATCTTAATAAACTATGAAATATTGAACCAAAATAAATGAAACCGATCGCATCCTTTAGATATTGAAGTTACAAATATAACCTTGAAAGAACTAAATCATTATCATTTTTTTTTTTTTAAATATGTTGATCCAAGTGACAATCACTAGGGATAACTTTAAGAAACCCCCTCCTAGGAAAAACTATAAAATCCTGGCGAATCGTACATTAATTTAGGGAAAAAAAATTATTGATGATGGCGAATTTTTTTTCCAAATTAGGAAAATAATATAAAGGCATAGGTGATTTTTTCCCTGCCGAATGAAAATTTCATAAAATCCTGGCGAATTATAAATTAATGTGGGGGAAAATATATAATATATGAGGCGAATTATTTTCTTGTGAAGGTAAAAAAATATTTGTACTGGCGATTTTTATGTGTCGTTTGAAAATATATTTATTTTATTGGTTAATCTATCATTAATTATGGGAAAAATAAATATTTTATTTGGCGATTTTCAAAAGATGGGACTTGTTAATGCGTCATGTGGGCCAACGCCAAGTAATATTAAATGTCTTATTTGAGACCATTTGATTATCCTAGATCAATAGCTGAAGTTTAATTTTGGCCCAATTTTGTGAAGGAAATAGAGTTTTCCAAGAAATCACCGGAATAATGACACGTATCATTGTAATTAATGCAACATCCAGTAAATATCACTTTTATTTGTTGCAAATATAACTAATCACACATTCGACACGTAACCTAATTGGATATTGTTAAATGTATTATTTGAGACCATTTGATCATCCTAGATCAATGGCTGAAATTTAATTTCAGGCCAAATTTTGAAAGGAAACCAACTTCTGCAAAAAGTCACCGGAATGATGACACGTATAAAGCCTTAAAAAGTGCACCGTAACCATGATCGTTGATTACTACTATTTATTTGTTGATGTGGATAGTGGATAGTACAACTGCTACTTGTAACTCATAGCTCAAAAAGAAATAAGTACCTTGTAAGTGACATTCTTTAACTGTGATTTTTAACTGTCAATAGTACACATGCATTTATGGGAAAATTTATGGGAAATATTTACATTTAGATATGAAAGATTAAGGACAGTTGATTTAAATCTCTCACATGCATAATACACATAACACATTTATGGAAATTGCATTAAATACAATTAAAGAAAGAATAATTATTAATTGCTAAGTGTAGATACCTAAAATTGACCAGGTGTATCTCAAGCATTCAAAATTATAAATCTCAGCCAAATGCCTTAAAATGTCATCTCAATGCAAAACAAATGGATCAAAACAAATAGACAAAAATCAAATTAAAAGATCAAATAATCATGAAATCAAATAATTAAATTTCAAGCCTAAAGGGATTAATCAAATTATGCAATTGATTTTTCAATTGTATAGTTCAAAATCAAAAAGATTAAATCCAACCCAATCACCCTTCCATGGCTAATTAATTAAATGATGGAGTTATTTAATTCCTAATATCTTTGAGAAAACCAACCAACTTTCCCTCCATTTGAAAACACCTCAAAGCTTTTGACTTAACCAAACTTTGATCATGATCAACTCACTCTACCCCCTACCCTTGGGAAAATGCTATAAATATAAGCCGTTTCCTTTATGTTTGGGATCCAAGAATTTTAAGAGAAAAATCATCCTTACTATAGGCACATGGAGAGCATTTGAGAGCATTGGAGAGCTTTTGAGAGAATTTCAGCATTTGCATAACATTTAGTATATCATGTTTAGGAGCATTTGTTGTTTTCTAACATATCTTGGAGCATTTTGAATATTTTGAGCATTCTAAGCTAGATTGTA
>MU222840.1:0-14427 GCA_018584345.1 Thuja plicata
AAGGTGAAGTCAAAGAAATAGGAATAGGAGCTAATGTTGGAGTTCTCATTTCTACTTTGATATCCTGAGTGTTGTCTTCCCCTTCTATCTCCTTTTCCCTATAGCCCTCCTTGTTGAGAGTCTTCCGATCTTCCATTTTAGGGATGTTATCCTTCTCTTCAGCTTTAGTTTGTTCTCCTCTTTTGTCATGTTTTGAGTTCTGACTTTTTGGTTCTTTAGTCTCTTCTTGATTTCTTTCTACTACCGGGATGGGCTTTGTCTCCTTCTGAGGCTCTTCTTTTTGGGCACACTATGAGAGGTCCATCTCCTTTTCTTCACTTTCCCTTGTCTCCTGTTCTTCATTAGATGGAAGAAGAGACTTTACTTCCTCATTTTTGTTTTTCCATTCCATCCTAGATCCTTTTGGCTGATCTTGCTCCTTCTTTTTCTCCTTGTTTAGTTTTAGAGGGCAGTTTTTCACCCAATGACCCACTTTTTTGCATGTAAAACATGCAAAGGGAATTGACTCATATTCAACTTCCTGGGTCCAGGTTCCCAACTTAGATTTTAGAGTTAAAACTTGAGCGAGTTCTACGTTCTATTGAATATTCACATAGATCCTAGCATAAACTTGTCTTGATCTTGAGTCTGTCATAGGGTCTATAGACAGGAGTTCACCAAAAACACTAGAAAATTCCATAAGTATATCCTCATTCCAATATTCTAGGGGCAACCCTCGAAGGCAGATCCAAACATGTGCTGCCTTGAAAAAGCTATCATTGTAATCTAGGCTTTTCGTCCATTTTTGAAGGGACGGAGAATGCTTCCCCATCATCCAGGGTCCCCCACACAGAACTTTGGATAGATCTTCTCCATTCAAAAACTCAAATGAAAAGAAAACTTTGGGCATAACTGCTACGTCCACTTGACCTTTCAGTTTCCATTTCTTTTCCACAAAGGACCTAACAATGTCTATATTCGGTCAAGGACCCAGAAATTTTCCTACCAGGGAGGACACCATTAGAAAAATTGTATGGTCCATTATCTCATCATGGATATCTATCCCAAAGAATCATTTTTTAGGATCGTTTAGGGTATTAACTTTTGGGAAAAGAGATTTCCCTGCTGGTTTGATACCAAAAAGACCCGCCCATTTCCTAGGAATCAAGGGTTGTCCATGTGCCTTACCTTCCACTGAATCAAACTCATGCTTTGAGTCATTTTTCTTCTTTTCATCTGATCCCAAAGCTGATTTGACATTCTTTGTGGAGCCCAAGCCTGGCCCACTCTCATTCTTCTCTGCACACAGTAGTCCTTGATTTGTAAGCTCGGCTTCATCCGACAAGATTCCCCCTGCTGGCACAGGACCTTTCACAGATCCACCATCTCCCGGATTTCCTCCATCTTCTAGATTTAGAAAAATCGTTCCTCCTCCTTTCTCCTCTCCCCCGCCCACTCTCTCTTGCTCACTCATTCCGTTATGATTCATACATTATATTATATATTATTTTACATGAGTTCCATAATATGTTGATGAAATGCCAAAATTAGCATAAGTAAAGATGCATCATGGTATTACTTGTTAAAATATGTGATAACTATGCTATTGGGTAATACATACCAAAATCCATCAGTATACACTCAAAGAAGAAACTGCCTACACTTACCGAGGCTCGTCAGTAATCAAGCAAAGTGAAAAAATTGTTTGCAACACTGAAACCCATTGGTAAAAGGGAAGAGTTGAACAACCACTCTGAAATGTTAGTTTTTCACTGAAGAGAAGTTAATGTTCAAACTGATGAACTCCATCTTTGAACACCAAGGAGTTCTTGAGCATTAATGACTCAATTTTTAGGGCAACTGGCTATGAAAGGATGACGAAAGGGTCTCATTGTTCACCACGACTAGAGTAGGGCAACAAGAGAGAATTTTTTTCAAACAACAATACGATCATAGAGAAATTCCAACTCGACAAAAAACACTCCTAGTAGATAAGAAATCACTAGTAGTGTAAAAATTAAGTTCTACAACAACCCATAACTCTATTTTACGCATTTCTCAGAAAGCCCTAAATCTGAAAAATGGCCTTCACTTCAAGTACCACCAAAAAAAAGAGAATCAAGATAGATGAGATCAAAATCGTGAATAATTCTATGTGTGAATAACCACATTAAAAGATTCAGCCTGAGGTTGCTTCACAACCCAACAATGCTAGAGAATTCTCATGAATACTAGCTAGGGTTTTGCTTGTCAAAGACGAGCGATCTTACATCCACTCCAAGATTGAAAAATTGGTATCTTAGAGGTAAAACAAGCTTACAAGAAGATATGTAATGAAGATGGATCCTTAAAGATGAACATAAACACATAGAGGTGAAAGGGCGAGCACTAATGCCCTATTATTCCTGAAGGTTTTCAAAACTGAGTGGACTCGGTTAGTACTGAGTGGAATGCACAATCACAAACTATGGCTGGATGAACCAAAGATGATAACCTGAGGTGTTATTCATTCGGTCACTGGTTACCCTATAACTGACAAGGTAAAATAATTGAAACATCCACCCAAGGCTAAGGTTTAAAAGAACATAGGAACCAAATGGGATGGCAGAGGATTGAAAGTATCCACTATTACCGATGATGAGATGAAATTCAGAGCATGTGTCCTAGGCTACAAATTATTTAAAGCCATCAGGATGAACAACATAGCATCCAGTGTAGTGGACATAACATACATGATTGTGAAGAAGGAAACTCAATTGGATTTATTTGAACTTTTACTGAATCAGTTAGAAGAAAATTTGAAAACAATAAGAAATGCTAAGACAAACACATGTAAGTTTGGATCACTTATCATGTGAATTTTCTTCTACTTTCAAGAAAAAATTCATCAGTAGGAGATATAAAATGGGATACCACAAGGCCAGATACTATGTAGATCAGTGAACACATAACATCACTCGGAGAAAATTTTGAAATTGTCATGGATGAATACTTTACTATATTCAAAGACTGAATGTAGAAGAGTGTAAGGATCCTTGATCAACTCATTGAGAAGTTAAAAGATGAAATATGTTTCATGTTTGATACAAACCACACTTATATCAAGCCTTCTGTACCAAGGAAAATGTGGTTACAACCTCTAGAATATGAGGTAAATATTGATCATGCATCCAAGGCAATCGATGCATTGATAAATGAGCCATTAGATAAAAAACAACCTAAGTTTTGAACTTATGAGGATGGCAAATCAAGAACCAAATCTGGCATGGTTGTAAAGCAAATAGTCATGAAAAAGGAAAAAATGGTCAAGAACCTCAAGAAAATAATATCGGCAACAAAAGAAGAAACCGAAGGCCAGTCACTCGTCAGTGAAGCTACAGAAAAGAATGACTCTGAAGCCATAGAGTTAGAGTCACCACCTCCTCCACTAGCATAGAAGTCAAGAACCACATATTCTTCAAGAACAAGAAGCCAAATAGAAAAGGACTCAACTCCTTCACCATTGAATAAATAAAAAGTTAGAACGTACAAGAGGAAACTGGCCATACAGAAAAGAGGGTCATCAAAGAGAAGAAGGTTTGTTCAAACAAGGGAAGACATTGAGGACACTAAGAAAGATGAAGATGTAGAAGCAGAAAAGATGAAGGTTCCTGAAAACATTGATGAGCTATGCAAATCTATTGCAAGTTCAGGATCTATTACAAATTCTAAGATCAGAAGATAGTTAAAACTTGATCCAGAAGATCAAAACAAAGTTGAAAATGCCATCATTGAAAAGATGTAAAAATTCAAGTATGTAGTGATTGAGTTTGAACGTAATAATATAGCAAGGGAACTCTTGGATAAATTATATGCTATATGGACATTTTGCATTGAAGAATGAGAAAGAGATAAGAGAAAGAGTAATTTTTTATCTTATGCCTCTTGAATCCAAGAGGGAAGGAAATGATGAGATGATGGAGTACCATAAAAAGGAGTTCTCACCCAAGTTGAGAGCCTACAAATTTCTTGAAGGAAGAATCATAGAGCTTGAACAAGAAATTTACAAGAAATGGACTAAAATACTCAATAGACTTATTAAGGAAGCTAGCCCTGAAAAAGACCTACAACAACAAGATGATAATAAGGAAACTCAAGAACACATCATAATTAAAGATGCAGAAGATGACACATTAGTTGAGTTAGACAAAGAAGAAATGAACACAACAAGAAACAAGAATGTGGAAGTTGCTGATGAAACTTGTCCTAATGCCACTAAGGACAATAATTTGGATAATAAAATCATTGACATGACCGATGATCTAGCAGGAGAAATATAGAAAGATGAAGATTTCAATGTTACCAAGGACAAAACCGATGATCAGGACACAATATTTGATACTGCACAAGTGAGCATACTAGGCAACATGCCAATATTGATACAAGCCATAAATATTATGAAAAAAATAGACAAATCACCTGACAAAGATTCAAGAATTCCCAAGGATGTAGGGGATGAAGAAAAGAAAGACAACACTGATGATCAGAAGGACATCAGAGACACTCAAATTGTAACCAACAATGACAAGGTTATAGGAGGAGATACAAATAAAAAAGATGGAGACACAACCGAGAAGGATGCACAGAAAAATACAGATGAAGCTAAGGACACTAATGAAGGAGATAAACCCAAAGATGGCACTATTAAGGATACCAAAAATGTTGCTACTAAAAATGTAAAGGTTGATGTAGAGACGTCTATAGAAAATTGACAAGCTGACACCAAAACAAAGTAGCAGAAAGAGGAAACACCACAAGTAAGTTCATCTAGTACAACAGACAAAGCTGAGAAGATGCTATGGTTTTGCACTCAAGTAAAACTCTGAAGAAGAAGAAGAAATACAAACATAGTAAGTTGGAAGTAACATTAGATGAAATCATAGAAATTCCCAAATATGACCCAAGCACACTTGACTATGAAGCATTGAAGGAATATGGTGAAATATGCCAGAGTAAGGCATTACAGGAGAAGCTGAGGAAGCAGTACCGAGACCCCATGGTACTGGAAACAACTAGGGACATCTTGCACCAAATTGTACCTGACATTGATGTTGATTAGAATAAACCCATACTTGATCAACTAACCACTCTCACAGAAGCAATTATAACATAAAACATTGATGCAGAGAAGGCAATAGAAGAGAAAGCAGAGAAAAAGTACTAGCAAAAGCTTGTTGAGAAAATTGGCCAAAAAGTGGTAGTTAACAAGGTAAATCTTTTAAAATTCATAAGTGAATTAGATCCAATTATTGCTGAAGCTATTTCCTTAATTCAACAATTGAGCACAATTAAAAAATTCACTAAAGACCATAGTGATAAGATAGAAAAGTTAGATTGAAATCTAACTACAAGTGCTAAGGGCTTAATCACCGAGGATAATGGACTGAAGTTGCATTGTGAAAATATAATTGAAGTAAAAAGGTTAAGGAAAGAACTATGGGAAGAAGAAATTTAATTCAGGGAAGAGGTCACCGAGCTCCAAGCTCAACTTCTACCAAATCTCACACTACTTCAACAACATATCAATTGAGAAAGACAACTAATAGAAACCCCTGAGATGTATGTAGCAGACAACATCTATGATATGCACATGACTCTAGATAACTTGAAAGAATAATGGGGAAAGATGATGGAAGACATGAAGTCTTGACACTCTCACATTTTTTATAAGCTAGAAGGTATACACCTTTTCCCTTAATATCAAAAAAGGGGGAAATCTATGATATGTATAGATAGGAAACTATATAGTATATAGTAAAAGGGGAAAATATTTATATACCAACATATACATAGGGGGAGTCATAAAATGATGAAGGATTATATATGTTGTACATACTTAACATTTTGTTAGTATTTTTCACATATCAATTTTTGATACTAATGTCAAAGGGGGAGGTTGATGACATTAATTTTCCATTAGTATGCAAAGAACACTTTTGGTAAGCATACACTGAAAGAGAGGACAAAGAGAAAACCGAAAATGCAGATACAAGAGATCACCGAAAATGGCTTAGTACAAAGAAAACTGATGACACAATTTTGTGGGTAAACCAAAAATGCAAAGTCAGAAGGATAAAGAGGAACCCGATGTCCAGGATATAGTGAAAACTGAGAAACATTTAAAGAGGAAACTAAGAGAATAGTTAAAGAAAGGAACCCGAAAGATAATCAAATGACTTTAGAGCATAAGCGATTGTAAGAAACCGAAAGTCAGTTAAAATAGTCATGTTCTATTTATAGAGTCTTGATTTGTTTTCAAACCCATTTCTTTAGGGACAAGAAACATGAATTTAAGTTATTTAATCAGTCTAACTGATTTAAAATACATAGACTAGGAGATCAAGGTAAAAGTTTTAAACCTAATCTTAGAGTTAACATTGTTTTACGTTAAACTTGAATAGGTCAATCTGTCTTATAAATAGACTATGTGATCATTCATTATGAGATGATGAGAGGTATGTGAAAGGATATGAGAGGATGAATGAAGCATACAAGCACACCTATGGATCATATTAAAAATTTCATGAACCATAACAACAAAAGGTGAATTTGGTTAGCAAGAACCAAGAACAAAGAGTACCGAGAATCAAAGGTATTATTCAATCACATTAGGTGATATACTTATTGATGTAATCTTAAATGGATCTATAATCAACAATAGGATAATGCATACACCATGCAAAATTTTAATTTTATATCATTCTAACAAGTGAAGCAAAGTGTAAAAATCCTTTCAAGGAAGGTGGATTTAACAGTCCAACTATAAATCTCTTAACCAAGTGCACACTCAATAGTGTTGCTAAAGCTCTTAACCAAGTATCCTTTAACAGGTCTCCACAGATACTCTTAACTGGGTAGATCATCATAAGTGATCAAATGTAAGACTTAACTGGCCCCTTAAAAATCTGCAGATAGTGAAGAATTTATGGGTGTCATCCCCACCACAACTTTTTACTTCCTTACAGGAGTTTTCTGCAATATCATATCTTGTGTTATGTGTCAATTACTTTCATGAATGTTTCTATGCATGTTCACATATTTGATTAAGTTTATGAATTGATATATCTTGCATCAAGATAATATAGAACAGATGGTTGGATAAACATTTGATAACTTAAAGGATAAAGGTTGTTAGATACCAAAAGTTTTAGAGGTACTGGTTCACCCCTCCCCTCTGAGTACACACTTCTCATCAATTCCAATAGCCTACACCTAGCTCAAAAAATTCACAAAGATTATCCTCCACAAACAATTCTTCTCAGATAGGGATGGAGATGAAGAACCTTAGTGTTTTTGTTCTTGAAACGGGGGTTTCTAGAGTTCAATTTTTTTTTTGGGTTTTTTTATATGATCAACCAGTGCCCTTGTGGCAACAAAATTTGTAACCATTTTTTAGGGATACTTCCTATTCAGTTATTCACAGTCGCACCATTTTGTATTGGTTTATAGTGCGACTATAGTCTAAAGTTAAATTCTGTAATTATAAAGTATTTTATAAAATTAGTGATGTAAATTTTCAAAATAATTAATTAAAATTTTGCTCTTCAACTCTTAATGAATAATAATAGATTGTTTGGAGTCTCGAATTGGTAATTTTGTTTCAATTGCATAAGTATTGTACTTTTTCTATCTTCCTCCAGAGTTGAGACACATATCAATGTGTGAGATCATATATTTTATATGTAATTATGTTTAATTAAAATTTTGTAAAGAAATCTAAAGCCTAATAGTAATATATTGATAAATAATAAATAATGCATTATATGCCCATTCACATTGCCATATCGATGTGTGATATCATAAAATATTAACTAAACAAATGTAACAATGTTTAATGTATGTGTGTGATTTATTTAAGAGTAATAACTTAACTTATCCAAGTCAATGTATTATGTGTCATGTGTGCGAGTATAGAATTGTAAAAGTTTAAAGTGTAATTATCAGTTTTCATTTTATGGGTATTAATAGTTAGATATTTATCAGTATGCATTTTATGGGTAGTAATATTTATACTTTTATCTATGATTGTAATATTTTAATTAGTTGTTTTTTTATTAGAAAGTTTCAATATTTTATTTAATTTAAATTTAATAAATTTTTGGTGTATGGTGTTGCGTATAACTTTATTTCTGGTGACCATTGGACAAGCAGAGATCAATGACATATGGTGTATTTTGGGCCAAAAGGGAAAAGAAACCCCATTTTTGCAATCCTATTCTAGAATCATGACACGTGTCCAGTCACATAAACGGTGTCATTCGATTAATATAATTCAAAGTTTTTTCATTTTTTGGTACTGATCATATTCGATAAAATGAATTGTGAGCATGGATTGCAGATCTAGAAGTATATGTGATGGATTGTATTTGATGTTTACTTGTTTTAGGTACTGTGTGTATCTTAGCAAGGGGTTATATATTTATTTGTATATTGGAAAGCCTTAATTGGCCGACCTAATCAATTGTTTGTATCTTAGGAAAGCTTAATTGGTCGACCTGAAGAATTATTGTATGAGGGTATATACGTGAGATATTTTCTTTTTGAAAGGTGTTGTAGAGATTAAAAGGAAAGAGAATTATGGAAGCTTCGAAGGCTTGTTGACTGCTGGATGTAGAGCATAGTAGCTTGTTATACTTCATTCGAACTAACCAAGCATAGACAGTTGCTATCAGACAGTTCACTGGATTGTATATTTTCTATATACACTTGTTTGGATTGTGAATCCTTGAGGGTGGTTTTAACCTTCTTGTGACGGTATGCATGGGCAGTGAGCCTACTACTTTTCTTGACTCCTAAAAAAGGTTTGTCTCCTAATATGGACTATGTAGTGTAATTTTGTAATAAGCTCGTAACAGGACTAAATATTTTAACAGGGATACTATACTCTCAGTACTTTATTTTTGGGTGCTAATTTCCACTAGGGTTTTACATTTAATAGGGTTTCCTCATAAAAAAGTATTGTGTTATGGTGTTGGCATTTACTGTGTTATCATTTGCATTGAGGATTTGATTTATGAAGTTTAAAGCTTAATAATTTATATTAAAACTGATTTACCCACCCCCTCTAAGTTGTCTTGTAGAGTGTTATTCCTAACAATTGGTATCAGAGCTATATAAGTGTCTAGACTTGATGTATGGATCTACTCCTTAGGGGGAGTGACCACAAGAAGACTAGTGCATGTTTTGGTGATTTTGCACTTGATCGAATTGAACATGAAGATTTGAAAAAAATACACCTTAAAAAAGACTATAGATGAGTTATGGAACCCTTTTCCATTGGTGCCAAAGGGGGAAAGAGTCTATGTGAAAATCCCTACTATTTTGGGGAGATTTTTGTTGAGGATATTGAGAAGATTGTATTGAGAGAGAGTACTTTTTAGGTTGATAGATTTTCCCATATGTTTCCATCAATGCTAAAGGGGAATATTTTTGGATGATATAATTTTTTGGTACTGATCATACTATTGATATTCATGTTTTTTCACTGATGTCAACATATATTATTGTGGAGAGGACAGACTGGTTACTTGACTGGCAGAAGTGTACGGAAAATATAGAGATGATTCAGAATTATCAAAGTTGGATATATGTAGAAGGATGTGTTTTGACCTTATTCCTAACTTCTCTTGGATTTATATTAAATATTGCAGATGTTACAGTTGATTTGGTGAAGACTAGTTTCTGGACTATAACTTTAATATTGGATAGAGCAGATCTCTGTGTTTCAGGTATATCTTTCTAGAAAATATAGTTTAGATGAAGTGAGCTTACTAGTGGAAATCTAATATATATGTTGGAATAATGGGTTGAGTTTGATTGTTGTAATATTACTGGTGACGTCAGTTGTGGCGTATGTTTTGAAGAAGACCTATCTGATGGCCAACTTCACACATGTAGTGTGTAAAATGAATTGTGAGCATGGATTGTGGATATAGAATTATATGTGGTGGATTGTATTTGATGTTTACTTGTTTTATGTACCATGTATATCTTAGCAAGGGTTTATATACTTATTTGTATATTGGAAAGCCTTAATTGGCTGACCCAATCAATTGTTTGTATCTTAGGAAAGCTTAATTGGCCAACCTAAATAATTATTGTATGAGGATATATATGTGAGTAATTTCTTTTGGAAAGATGTAGTAGAGATTAAAAGGGAAGAGAATTGTGGAAGCTACAAAGGCTTGTTGAATGCTGAATGTAGAGGAGATATTATTATTATACTTCATTAGAACTGACCAAGCAAAGATAGTTCCTATCAGACAGTTCACTAGATTGTATATTTTATATATACACTTGTTTGGATTGTGAATCCTTGAGGGTGGTTTTAACCTTCTTTGGGAAGTATGCATGGGTAGTGAGCCTACTAATTTTCTTGACTCCTAACAGGGTCTGTCTCGTAACAGGGACTGTGTACTGTAATGTTGTAATATAAGCTCCTAACAAGGCTAAATCTTTTAATAGGGATGCTATACCCCCAATACATCATTTGTGGGTGCTAATTCCCACTGGGGTTTTACCTTTAACATGGTTTCCTAGAAAACAAGTATTGTGTTATGGTGTTGGCATTTATTGTGTTTTCATTTTCATTGCAGTTTTGATTTATTAATTTTAAAGTTTAATAATCTATATTACAACTGATTCACCCCCCTCTCAGTTTTCTTATGGACTGTTATTCCTAACGAAAACCTCATTTTCGCAATCTTATTCCTGAATCACAAAATGCGTCCACTCACACAATAAGTGTCATTAGATAAATATAATTCAAAGTTTTTTTTTATTTCTTTTTAATCTAACTGTATTATAGAAGCTATCTATGAAAATTAAACTAGTAAAAATTGTATAAAAAGTTATCATAGTGTATAAAAATGGGTTTTTATTTTTATTAGTTAGTTTTTAATGATTTGTGAGGTGACTAGGTGACTACATTTGAGGTACTGTACTATTGAAAAGTGAGAATCTAAAAGTTAATGGGACCCACAACATACAATAGGGACTACCAACGACCATTAGATGAGCACACATTAATGATGTGTGGTATATTTGGTGTTGAAAAAGAAAAGAAACCCCATTTTTGCGAACCTATTCTAGAACCATAACATGTGTACACTCAAAAAATAGGTGTCATTTGATGACGACATGTAAGGTGACTAGGTGGGTATGAGTCTAAGTATGACGTACTATACTACTAACAAGTAACAAGCCAAAATTAAATGGGACCCGTGACATGTGATAGTGACTTCCATGATTGTTTAATTAGAAATGTATCAAAAACCAAAGGTACATTTTGGGCCTATTTGGGGAACAATCACTTCTTTTTACAAATTTTCCCTAGAATTAGGGCACGTGTCATGCATTAGCACTCAACTAAGTATAATTAAAATCAAAATTGGAGAAAAATAGTAACTTAACATTTCAAAAGCAATAAGCTCAATTTCAGGTCCTAGTGACCTCTGATATTTGTAATGTCAAATAGTTAAGTGACACATTACCTAGTGACCTTAGATATCTGGAGAAGCAATAAAAGTTAACACGAGTCACAACTTATGACTAAGTACTCACAATTGTACAATTTTAACCTAAGTTTTTATATTTTTAGTTCTTACTAGTATACAGTATTGGAGATTCAGAAAGGGGTTACAACTTCTAGATTGACGATTGAGGAATGCAACAGAGTCTCATAGCTCGCTGCCCACTTAGAGTCTACACAAATTGAATTTCCAGGTAAAATCCTGAAAATGCACATCTCGCCCTTTAAATTTTTCAAGTCTAGTGGTTTACTATTTAGATTGTAGTCATAGAATTATAGTTGAATTTTTAATCATGCCTGTAAATTGGAGTTGTCATCTGTGTAGAATTATTTGAATTTTCCTACAAGTAAATAGTAATACAAGTATACCATGGTCCATGATGGGAAAAAAATACCAAGACTATGAGTAAAAGGCAAAGAAAGAAAATAGAGATAATAGACTTCCACAAACTAGTTAAAACACCAACTTTCACTAATGAATTCCATGATATTTTTGATCATGTTAGCCATGGAAATAAGGGAATCATGGAAATCAATTTTGCACTTGAAAATAAGTGGAAAGATCCCATGAAGGATTCAATTTTTTTTCCATTTTCACAGCGTGGTAAAGGCAAAGACAAATAAAATTACAATGGTTTTTTTGGTCAGTACGCATGGTTTTACCTGAAGTATTCCCTTGTCCAGAAATTGTTGTGCTACGCGCAAAAAATTATGATGAAAATATAAAAGCAATTGTCAATAAAAATACTCAGGAGGAAATTTTTTTGATAATGAAGACTGGATTTTCTAGTCTGTTGGACCTAGGGTTTGAAGCACAAAACTCAAATGTGCACATTCACCTAGGAAAGATGGCAGAGAATTATGAAAAAATAGTTGCAAAATAGAAAGATTCATATATCAGAGGAATAAAAAGTAGTTTTAGTCTGGATCCAGATCATAAGCCTCCTTATGATTATGATATTTTTGTGTAATGGGTTCAGGATAGTATTTCCTTGCTATAATTTTTTTGGGATTGGATAGTAACAAAGAAGTGGGTGCCAACAATCTTGAATTGATTTTTTATATTCATTGTAAAAAAGAACCAGTAAAATATTATTTTATTGAGTACACTCTTCATTGCATGCAACAATAATTACTAATGATTAAAAGAGGTTCACAGAAGACATTTAGGTTCACAACCTACTTGTACTATCTTATTTTAGCAAAGCATCATGCAATATTTCAAACAAACAAGCTTCAAAGTTAGGTCCAAAATGCAATATATGAATGGACACTTGAGATAAGGATGAGTGATAACAGAATGAACTATATAAATTTTGTAGACTTCTTTTTTGTACCAATGTATCATAAAATTACAGTGACTCTGTTGCCTAGGTTGTCTATCTTGAAGAGATTGCATTCAACTTGGAAGTAAAATACAATTTGTTGACAGGTACTTCATGGAAGACTACACTATGTTAAGGTTTTACAGTTCAGTGGTAGAACCATAAAAACTTCCAATACATGTAACAAAGAGGGTATTTGTATTGGAATATGTTCAGCAGATGGAGAGCACAGATGTACTCTTTAATGGTCAGTAAAGTAAAAAGATATTTCCTTCCTTTCCTTCCTCATTGGGAGGGTTCACATTTGAGAGAAGAGGATTCAAAGTGGCAGAGGCTTTTTTTCAATTATTCTCTTTTTTGTTGACAGTCATTGGCATTATGATCCACTAAACATAATTGGAACAAAACTTAGAGTGACTGGGAGCTCCACAAGAAAATTTCAACATGAAAGTATGCCATTGATATAAAAATTTAAAAACATAGAGTCCTGGGATGAGGTCAAAAAAGAGATGGAGAAATATGTCGCTAAAAATAATATTTCAATAAAAGAATTATCAACACAAATTATGGCATTGCACAAACATAAAGGAAAAGTACAACACAAGACATCCTACAATTTCTACAAGCAAGTTGCTCAACCATCTACAAAAGTTATTTCAAAAAACCTAGCGCTTCAATGTAAAGATGACAATTGGACTACAACCAAAATTTCTAATTTTTGGGAAATGAGGAAGAATATTAGTGAGTCAAAGACCACTATAGATCTTTATGATGTGGATGAGGATGAAATATTTAGGGATTTGTGGAATGAAGAGCATTTAACTGAAGCATATCACAATGATTATAATAATCAAGATAATGAGGATGAGTGGGATTCAGTGAATCCCACATCAACTGACATATATTCAATAACAATTTCTATTAGAGTCGATGTGTCCAAAAAAGAAAATTATATCAAAGGGGAAGAAATTGTAGGAAAAAATGGGTTTTCCAAGTAGGGGTGGTCTGGGTCCCAGAGGAGAATGGCATTGGTATCCAATTGCCACACCCTCTACACCAAAACATGGTGGGACACTAGTAATTGGAGGCTCATTAGAAAAAGGTACTACTTGTATGCACCCTAAAATGGTCGCCTAAACTGTGGGCCCCATTTCTCAATTTATCAAATCCCTGAATCAATATTTTCAAATATGAACAATATCAATTATATCAATTTCCTTGATCAAATCATAATCAATTCAATATTTCCTAAGGTTTGAGCCTTATTTAATTTAAAAGAGAAAAAATAAAAATAAAAATATTATTTAATTAAGAGAACATGCTCTCTTTTAATTAATTAAAAATCTCTTTTAATTAAATAATAAAATCACTTTATCCTAAGCCTTTATTTAATTAAAAGAAATTTCCTCCTCTTTTATTTAAATAAGAAATCCTCACTTTTCTTCTTATCCTATGTTGCACAAATAAAGCATTATTCTTATTTTATAAAAAGGGAAAAAACACTTTTTGTCTTATGTGGGACACAAAAGTCAACTCCTATTTTCCTATTGGAGG
>MU222841.1:0-13954 GCA_018584345.1 Thuja plicata
GGGACATTACATGAGGTGACCTTTGGTTTAGATGCAATGACTAAAGGACTTGCAACTAGGTTTCTTCACTGGAGTGTGCTACATCCAGCAAGTTAGATGTGGTATTTTATCAATTTGAACACACCGTCATGTCTCCGGGGATTTTAACTTGTCTTTCCACCTTTAAGGCCCCAATAATACTACCATTTGAGCTTATCCGATTTGATGCTAGAAATTACCTAAATGAGATAAGGAAAACAAAAGATTTCTACAAACTTACAAATGATATAAAGATTTCACAAAACTTGGCATAAATTAGATGGCCTAGTTTAACCTAGAACATTGTCTTCATCATACTAGAACTGAACAAGCTTTAGTGCCATGCATTTTTAGTCATGATGCAATCCATTTCTCCCTTTGTTATGGGCTGTGGATATGCATGTCCCATGGGATGTAGTTCTGATAATCAGATTCACTTTGCCGTGTTTATCTTATCTTATGATTGGAAAATTAAATATGTGAATAGAGTGTAATGTGTTTTTTGGTGGTTCTGAAAACAGATATGTAAAAGTTGGGAGTGGGAACCAACTTTTTAGATGTTCATATACAGTCAGTCATGCCTTGGCTGGTGAAAAGATTAGATGGAGTTTACACACTGTAAGATCCATTTTGTCTAAGAAGCAACAATATTCCCAGTCTCTAGCAAGATTTGGTGATTCCAACAAGGAAGTTGGCATATGCCCTGGCACACATGATTCTGAGAAGGTGGCAGTTCTTGTGCAGTTCCTGAAAGATACTTGCTCCAATATGGACTGCAGATTGACACACAAGGTAATTGATCAAAACAAATTTTAAATCCTGCTATGCAATATACTCTCTTCAACAGGCATCTTGGATTGGGTAATATTCAAATCAGATCAATTTGCGAATGGCGCATGTGCTTAAAATACTCTTTGTAACTCTGACTGGTAGTTTCTGCATGCAGGTTATCTCAGAATCAATGCTGGACTGTTCAAATTTCTTGCTTGGTGAGTCTGTTTCTAGTTTATGCCTTCTACTTTCTTCTAGCTCTGTAATACCTTGACATGACTTGTGTGATTCACTTCTGGTTTAAAGGATTCTGTACAGATGAGAGTTGCCCTTACAGGCATGTGAATGTAAATCCGAAAGCACCTATTTGTGACGGGTTTCTCAAAGGCTTTTGCCCTGATAGCGATAAGGTACCTATCATTTATCATCAAAACCATTTGTTTTAGTTACAATGCTTGGTTTAATGCATCAAAACAAATCCATTGTTGCTTGAATGGATGATCTCTTCAATTTTGTGTGTCTTATTTATAGTAATTTGTACAGATTGGCTTTCCCTTCAACTTTAAATGTATTTTGTTTCATTCCTTTTCCCACGTAATTTTCTCATGACTCATTGACTTTTCTGATCTCCTCTATGCATATGGAAAAGCCAAATGATTCTAGTCACAAAATCGCTAGAAATAGGAAAAATTAAATGATTCTGTTAACATTGGAATTCTACAAATGGTAAAGTCTTTATTATGCAAATCAAAATGTACAGATTCTCTAGTAAACATAAGCAAGACCATAGTAGCAAAAATCTTTCTTGGGAATGAATTGGCAAATGACAATATTAAAGTTTCTTCAATTAATAGTTTGGGGAAAAATAGGGTTATGGTTAGGAAAAAATAATAAATGATTGCCATAGAAATCAGAAAAAACTTAAGAACCCTAATTTTTTTGACCAAAAAATAATTGATTTTCTCGGGAGAAGTGATGTATTGCGAAATTGTGATTTTTCCTGATAAAGTGGCAAATTTTTTGTTCAGAAATTGGGTTGATTGATTACATCCATGATTTTTCAAAGATAAAAGCAGCAGGAGGGGCAAAGAATAATTTGTAATACCCCAAGCATACAAGAAACATAGATAGACAAGATAGACAAAGATAGACCAGCAATCTGCAATTCCAATCAATATTCAATTAAACATATTTGCTATTACAATCATGACAAAGCTCAATAAATCTTGCACCTTGGCCTTCTAACCATTTATTCCACATTGGAAGTTGTGGAAGGGTGATATCAGTATGTCCAATGTGCTGATGGACGGATGCCCAATATGCAGATGTCTATATGCTCAAGGTGCAGATGTCAGTATATTTGGTATAAGAGTGTCAGTATGTCTGATCTACTGTCGTTGCCGCTGATGCTGATGATATCACTGTAGGATGTGGTTTTGCTGCTGTAGATGTATGTATCACTGATGTTACCCCCACAAGAATGATATCACTGTTGCTATAGTGGTATGATATTATTTCTGTTGCAGATGTGTGCTGCTGATGTTGCTATCTCTGATGTCGCAGATATATATATATATATATATCTCACAGCTGCTGTTATCTCTTATGTCGCAGGTATGTATGTCACTACTGTTTTTATCTCTGATGGGGCAGCTATATGTTGCTGTTATTCCCACTGTTATGTGATTAGATACCACGGAAATATGATCTGAAACTGCAAATTGCAGATACATCCAATGTGAGCATGAAAATACATGAAGTCGTTCAAACAAAGGATGATCTAATCATTGATCTTGAATGCCAAGAATGATGTGCCGGAAAGAATGAAATTTTGGTAATGATATAAGTCTATCAATCCAATTTGGTCTCTAAGGGACTTCACCAAATTGGGATCGATAGCAAACTAGGGAGGATATTTCACCTCTGAAACTGCAATCTCCCAATGAAATACAATTTAGAATTACCAAGACAATTAAATGCAAAACTGGTCCATGATGATTATTTCTCCCAGAATCCTGATATGTATTCGAGGCCAAACACCTCCTTAATTAAGCAAGTTGGCCCACAAATAGGTTGGCGCAAAAGTTTTAAAAACAAAATAGGTCTATGCCAAAAGCATGGCACAAGAAGGGTCTCCTAACATTACCTTGATAGCTTAGTGGGGACCATACGAGCTATAAGGTGAAATTGTAAATAGGTCCCGCTTGAGGAAAGGGGACATGACAGTCTCCCCTTCCCGGAATTTCTTTCCCACAAGAATTTCAGATTAGGTTGCTTCAAAATCTGCTTGGTCTCCCATGTAGCATCCTCAACTGGTAAATCCTTCCATTTGACAAGATACTCCTTGATTGTATGAGACCTTAGCCTCCTCTCCTTGAAATCTATGATCTCATTTGCCTCCAATGCTAGCTTACCCTCATCATCAAGTGGTGGAAGCTCCTCTAAAATTGTGGCTCGCTCCCAAGAGCCTTCTTAAGACAAGAGATGTGAAACACATTATGTATCCTACTATTCTTCGAAAGCTCCAACTTATACACCACCTCACCAATCCGCCTAATCACCTTGTAGAGCCCATAGAAGCAGGGCTTAAGCATCTCCACACCACTTCTCTTCAAAGAGGACTGCCTGTAGGTTTGTAAGTGAAGATAGACCAAATTTCCTGTATTGAACCTATGCTCAATCCTTTATCGATCCACATGCATCTTATGATGATTCTATGCCTATTATAGATTATCCTTGAGGGATCTAAGGATATCTTGACTTCTGAAGCCAATCCTTCGCCTTGGGTGCCCTACTATCTCCCAATGCCAAATCCACAAATGAAGTAGCCTCATAGCCACAAAGTGCCTTGTAGGGCGACATCACAATCGACATGTCATAGATGTGGAGATCAACCTTGCTGGATTTGTTGGCTGGTTTGTGTCAGTGCAGAGGATGTGGAGATCAGATCAAAGAAGGCAGAGAGTTTCTGTGCATGTTCTTTTTCTTAACCATGATGGTTGGGAAGTCGAAGGTCAAAATGAAGTCTTATGATCAGTTGCGGACTTCTTCTACAGCTGCAAAGTGAGAGACTCACTTTCTTAATAACCCCGGGTGTCTAATGCAGGAGCATCTTGGGATCTTGGCAATCTTGCATCAACCAAAAGTTTCCTTTCAGTTTGTTCCTATTTTACTGTTCCTGTGTTTTGATTGGCAAACCTTCCAGTTGGCACATTGGCTTATGCGATCCTTATGACATGTTCTAGACATCATGTTCAATCTATGTCTGGGTTCGCATCTCGATACGTTCTGTCTTGGTGGAGATTTCTTATGATCTGGGTCAGACCTATCTGTTCTTCATGATAACGACTTTTTTTGAGTTGGTGGATCTTGCAAAGCTTCCCGTTGCTTGCGATCCTAATTGGCGATCGTTCACTGATCCCATTCTCGTGGTCGACCTTGTGTGATCACGCTTCATTTCATATTCATTTGGGGGTGTTCTTCTTTGATTTGGGTCCTGTCCTATTTGGACGACTTGTATTTTCCTTCCTTGGAGAATGTGATCTTTTCTGGCCGACTTGTGGCTTGCGATCTTGTATATATTTGTTGTGGTGGTTTCTTAGTTAGGTAGCTTGGTGGTAGTTTGCAGTAGTAGGTTAGCATCCAATATGGATTTGGATTTCTATATGTAATCAGGCATGTGTGCCTTGGAATGTAAGCTGACATGTAGCTAGGCATGTTTGATGTAAATCTTGAGTAGTTGATTATATAAAGGCCCGCGAGGCATGTTTGTTGTTCATTGCTGAGTTGTTTATGATCTTGTCTTGTTTGTTTCCACTGTGTTGACTTTTGCTGCATGGCTGGACCATCTCCATTGGGGAAACTCTGGCCACGGCTGCACCAAATCTCTTGACTTCACATGAGCACAAATCCAAGAAGGATAGTGAAGACAAGTGTAGCATGGCTAACATTCATGAAAGGATAATTGAGCATGAGGATATGGTGGGAATTGCTATTTGCCCACAATTTGACTTTATGACAGTAGTTGGAGAAGAATGAGAACTAATATCTATGTCGATGCCTCACCCTTACGCTATTGATAATTTAATTGAGTTTGAGAATGTCATAGTTTTAAGAATTGATATGCTACTAGATTGGGTTGCCAAGTGTATGCAAGTGTGCTCTTGCATTAAAGTTTTCCAAGGTAATGAGAGAAAAGCTACAATCAGTCCTAGATCTCGGATTAAGGATAGCAGTGTTATTCTCTCTCATTTACATGAATTTGCAGCTCCTATTCATGGAGTAATCAGTGAAATTGAATCTTCAAGGATTGGCATTCATGATGTGTTGGTTAAGTATGGTTATTTTGATGATTATTCTTCCAAAAGGACTGAATTTTTTTATTCTAGAACAACAATAATAAATTGGTCCAAGAAAGTTCTTGACATACACCATTCCATACAAAATAAGAAGCAAGACTTATCTAATTTTAAGTTCATTTTCACATTGTTTTGATGTTCTACATACATGGATGGTTACTCTATGCCTATGGTGATTGGATTATAGGGGAGATCTCATCAACTGCTTGCCCCTTTGACACTTGGAGACTAAGTGTCGATGATGTTTTGTCAGTTTGTGACCGCAGAGACATTCCTACGATTGGTAACTTTAGAGTTGAGCTTGCAGACATCTTCTATACTAGCTTCTTGTCAGGGTTTGATCTAAGTCACGTTGGGGACATCATGAGGAGAGATGTCGAGGTTCATATGCTATGGTTGAGGATGTTATTCTTTTCGTTACCCAGGAGTGTATTAGGTGCAGGCATTGTTGTTATGGACCTCATGGAGATGCATAGGTCATTACTTTAGGGTGATTGGTTGACAAACTTCTTTTTCATCTCTTGCAGAATGCTCTACATTTTGATTTGGGATCCTAACATTGACATGTTTGGTGCATTACTTTAGTGGGATCTTGATGGGTTGCTTCGCACCATAGGGTATGGGGATGTTTACATCAGAGTTGTCCAACGGATCAGTGGAGCATCGTTCCTGAGGTTTATATGGGATCCTAGTATATAGTTTTGGCATGCATATGCAGATTACTTGAGGGCAAGCAATCTTTAGGAAGGGAGGATTGTAATGTCCCTTCCCTAGGTGACAGGTAGTTGAGTAGGGATTGGCTTATCATTTGGTTCTCGTAGGCCAGTGAAGTGGAAAGGGGACCCATACTGAGGCTTGTGAAGCTAACCATGGGCTTTGTGAGCCACACAAGGGCTTTGTGAGACGTTCAGGACAATTTGAGGGAGTCTCCTAAATTTTAGGAGGGTGTCCTATTTTTAAGGGATTGACTAGGAGTTGACCAGGATGCAACAAGGGACCATTTTGGGAGATGTGATTTAACCTCCTATTTTTAAGGTTTGGACTGGCAATTGACTTGTTAGGAAGATCCCTACTTTTTAGGAAGAGACTACCAGTTGTATAGCCCCATCCAGTCATCGCCCTTGGACTGGTGACAACATTTAGTTTTCAGTTTGGGAGTTGAGGTGGTGAATCCCGGAATAAATTTGGATTATTAAAGTAATAACTTTAATAATTCCATTTAATGGAATAAAGTGCTCTCTTAATAAAGTATTTTAATATTATAATAAAGGGGACCAGCATAGGCCACATTGGCTAGGAGACATAAGTTGTTTTAGAAACAACTTAAAATAATAAAAGGGGAGCATAGGGAAAAGGTTCGATCAGCCTAGAGGAAATAATTCAATTAAAAAATAAAAAAAACTATTTAGTAGAGAATAAAAATAATGGGAAGGCAACCCTAAAGTCAAATTAGGATTTTGAGAGAATAAAGTAACTTGGAGGGTAGCCATTTCATCATTCTATGACTCATTTCTTCAGTAGCAAGTTGGTTTCCATCAGCAGATTAGATTTTCTAAGGACGAAAACCCTTGGAGAATAGTGAATTGGATATAAACCCAGTTCATAGTTGAGGGGAATCTACACAAGGTTCCTGTTTGAGGTTTATTGGAGAGATTCTTATGTAGGTTTGGAGTTATTGTCAGAGGTAAATCAGACATTTCTGTAACAGCATGTTGAATGCACCATTTAGTTGTAGGTCTGGAACGTTTAGGCCTATGTCATCATCATTCAACAACAAAACCAGCCTGCCGTACCATTATTTAGTGAGAGTATAACCTACTACAACTGGTTGTTAGGGTTTGGAATCATAATCATACCTGTAGTGGTTTATATAGTGGCTGGAAAGTATATATCAAATTCGTGGCAGTGAATATGATGACTGGAAATTGCATATCAGACCTGTAGCAGCGCATATCAGTCTTTCTGTTGTAGATCAGACTTCATTTCAGAGCTGAAAGTGGTCATTTACCAGTCCAAAAGTGGTCTACATCAGCCTACAACAGCTAGCTAACATCCGGGTATGATACATGTTGATTATATGGTGTTAAACCCTATGGATTGAATTGTAACAATTCGATTTGTGACTGATAATAGGTATGTAATCTCTCATTTCAGTCTTAGCAGAAAACAATAAACTCGTATTTTTCCATATCATTTAGCTGTACATGTTTCGATTCATTGCATAGTCATTTCCTTTCATTATTTACAATATGTTATCATAAACAAGCATCAAAACGCACTCAGCCAAACTCAAATCTGAATTACCAAACTCAGAAACATCACCATTCCCAAGAGTCCAAAACATACATTAAACCAAACAAAATGGAAAAATTGGATCAGATTCAGGTGGGTAGATTTCACGTTGAGTTTATTTCTTCTTGTGGAAATTTTCCTTTAGGCTGCAACTTGGTTTCAGCTTCATTCCAAAGAGGAAAACCCTTGTGAATTCGGTTAGTTGGACAGAAACCTAGCTCATCCATTGGAGATTCCATGACTCGGATCTATTTGTGCTTCATTGTTGATTGATTGGTAAAAGGATCAGGAATTCTACATCAGATTTATCGATCATATATTAGGGCTGCTTCATTTGGCGAGTTGGGCTATTATTTGTCAAGGGTTTCACCCTAGGCACAGAGCACCATATTGTAGAAGGGGGAGCGACTTGCCCTAGAGGACAAATTGGGTGATTTGTGGAGGCTTGGGTTTGATTTTCATTTTCAGATTTGGGGAAGACCTGTTCAGCATCCTTGGAACAACGATTTTGATGTTGGTTATCAACATTTAATTAAGGCTTTGTTCTAAGATTAGAGCATGATTATTTGCAGGTTCAAGAGTTGTTGAAAGACATTTTCACCATTTGGAGCATCAAACCCTATCTAGTTTTATAGCAGATCTGAGTGCCTCAATTTGGATTTGTATTTTAAGGCCATTGTCATTAATTGCACTAGGGTTTGAAACCCTCATATTGAACCTTATAACTTGGCCATCATTTCAAGGACAACTTTGCATGTTTGGTATGTGTAAACCCTATAATTTATTTCTCTTTGTGGACAAAAGATTTTTGGGCAAGTTGGGTATTACAATCGACATATCTATTTTAGAAAATGCAAGGGAAGTTGTATTTCAGTACTCATTTCTGGGTAGATATTAAGGTTGTATGTTTCTAAGCTCAGAAAATAATCTGAAAACAATTTCTTTAGTTGGGAAATTCAGCTCTGATTTTGACATAATATCTAGCATTGTAATTGAAGTTTTTACCTGCAAATAATTTTTTTCAGAATTTTTGTGCCCTAGTTTGTAGAATATCTTTTCTTTTCCTTGTATCCCTATTTGGGGATACTACAATGGTATCAGAGCTGCAAGACTTGGTAGCCTGTTGGGGTTGTTTTTAATGCCTGGAAAAGGTGGACATAATCTAGAAAAACTAAAGAGAACAATGGTTGGAAATGATCAGCTCCCTTCATCAAGGGAAGTAGAAGTTGTGTACAAGGAAATGCGTATCAAACGAAATGCAAATAACAAGGAAAAGCACTCAAAACACATTCAAAGAAACATACAAGATTAGACAAAAGAAGACTAAAACAACAAGAAATGCAAATAGAGTAGCGAATTCATAGTCTCCTTGATGCATTGATTCATCCAAGGTTTAAGTGTTGGATGTGTGCTCACTCAAGATTTTGGCAACATAACGATGCTCCAAATACAAAATGGGTGAGAGAGATAACAATGATGAGAGTTTGGATTGATAGGATTTGGATGAGATGAATGGATGGTTGAGATTGATTAGAAAGATCAAATGGTGGAGAATGATTTGAGGAGTTAAAGGAATTAAAAATTTCTTTTGGGAACATGAAGAGACAAGCCCATGTGCCTAAGCCCATGGGTCCATGTGCATGATGTGATGAGGGAGTTGACCCATTTTCCTAATCTTTATGATTAGAGGTGTGCACATGATTACAGGAGTGGGTTAGGATTGATGAAGTGGGATTAGAGAGCAAGTGGGAAAATTAGGAGGATGTGCTTGGAGGAGAGAGAACGAGTGGAGGAATTATAAATTCCTTTTAATTCCAAGTGGGAGGAAAGGGATTGATTAAGTACATACATGGGTTTTCCTAATCAAATGAGGGATTAATGACGCAAGTGGGCTTTGCAGGAATGTGCAAGTGGACAGGGGTTTTGGGGATCTTGAATTAACTTAAATTCAAAATTGGAGAAAAAGGGAATGATCATTAATTTAAATAAAAGTAGAAGTTTATTTAATTAAATAAGATCAAGGACTATAGATAATATAATGAATTAATTTACCTAGGACTATAGAAGATAGGGGACATTAATCAAATAATTAATTTTATGACTATAGAGGAAGGGGATTATGATGATTAATTTGATCAAATTTTAATGATTAGATTTAGGTGTCTAGATTTTGCCCCTTTGAGATGGTGTTACAAAGTAGCATCATTTCAAAGAAAAGTAAGACAACTCTAGGGAGAAAATGGTTGGATTAGAAATGATGCCTCTATCATTCAAAAGAGTAGCTAGAAGAAAAGATAATGGGATATGAGATGCCCCTCTGGAGGACATGTGAGTTCAAGAGAACACGAGTGTGCTCTCGAAATGGATAAGATGATGCATGCATAATGAATGAATGATAATCATAATGCAAGGGTGAAATTGGTAATAGATAGACTAACAAGTCTATATTATGTAAGATGCATTGATATGATAATGCAATGGGTGTGGATAATTGCAAGGGAAGATGAATGAAAGAAAAGTTGGAAAGATAATGCAAATGATGAGGGGATAGAAGAAGAAAGATCGGGGATAGAAAGATAGGATGGATGGAGGGGGGAGATTGAGCACCGTATAGTAACTGCCATGTAGTGAGCACTTATTTTGATTTAGCATATGATGTTATGCACTAGGGTATGAGGAACCAAGGTGCCTATGCATCACATGCATAGGATTGACACAAAAAACAAAAAGTAACTTAGTCTTACATCTCACAAAGTTGTAGGGAACTTTGGTGGACACGATGCTACAAGAACCACAACGAAGCGATATGCTTCAATGTAACATGTGACCACGTGGATCAGATGTAGGAACAACAGAGGGACACATCTAAAAGACACATGCAAGCAAAAAAGCAAGACCATGCCCCTTGTTTTGCCATTCATAGCACACTATAATATAAAGGATCGTGGTGAACACAAGGGGGTAAAACAAGGAAGCTCAAGATAAAAGATAAACAAAGATCCAAAGCACCAAAGAAATAAGTATCTTATATACCTTTTGCCATAGGTAAGAAGATAGATGGGGATTGATTTGATTGGTCTGATATGAGGAAGGATACATCCTGCGAAGACCAATGATTGATTGCTAAACTAAGGTTCTGATGAAACGAGACAAGTGAGACACTCGAACATCTAAGGGGTCAGTAGATGATTGTTGAAGCACTAGCTAGATAGGCCCCCCCCACCACCAAGCACATTTTATCCCTTGCGTGTCCTTTTGATTCTTCATTTTTGAACCATTTTTCTCCCAAAATTGGCATGTGTAAACTCCCTTGGAAATGCAACATTTTATATGTTTATTCGTTCAAATGTGTCATTGGGCAAGGGAAACATTGGCGCATTCGCTGGATTGGTTACTGTGGATGTGTCGGGGATTGGGTGGATAAGCCGGTTTGCTTTGAATGCTTGAGTTTAGCGGATTGTGCATGATTCAGTTGATAAGCAGTGCGGGTGAGGGATGACTGTGTAATGTACCGAATGACACACCTCAACGGTACAAACACTTCCACCGTACTCAACAACACACTTCCACCATACTAGGCAACACTTCCACCGCACGATGCCACACTCCACGCATACGACTAGTACGTTAACTCCACCTGTACGAAACTACCACTGCACAGTTAGCTTCCACCCGCACACTACTTACCCGTACAACATCATTCCACATGTACGACTCACACCGTACGGTACTTGGCAGTTAGCAATCGACACTCGACACTCGGCAGTTGGCAGTTGGCCATTGGAGTTGGCAGTTGGCTATTATTATAATCCAAGGTAACACAACAAACCACATAAAATGAAATGCTATCAATTGGAGACTTATATTCTCAGATTATATCTAGAAACACAAATTTGTCTTCGTTGAAGACTTCACAGATTTTACAATGAATACACGGTGAAATATCTGAAGCGATATCTCCGACGGCAGACTAGGGCGAGGAATGACTCCCACCGAAACTGAGAATACAGGATAGGGAGGATCTTGCACCTCCAAAACTGCAAACAATGCCTAATTCCAACTGGAATCACAAATACATAAGAAACATAAAATCCACGACTACTTTCTACAATGCCAACCATGGCCTTATAAAGAGCTCCAGGTAGTTTCCCGAAGGGTTACAAATAGGCCGACATACTTTATTTATTATTTTATTACTTGGGCCCCCTTTTATTAATTAATTAAAGGTCCTTTATAATATTATTGAAATTTTGGGACCACTTAATTAATTAATTTAATTAAGTCGCTTTATTAAAAATTTGGGGACATCACAAATCTTTGCCGCCCAAAAATTGCTTTCCCTCAAGTAACCCGTCTTCAAAGGTTTTGCCCACTGTCACGCTCCAGGATCCCAAACTAAGTGTGAACACCAATAGCCATATCCACTGAAATCTCCATGCCTCAACATGACCACGGGCACACACCTAGATGTAGGCAAGAAGAGTAACTCTCCATCAAGCTTCCGCTGCTCCACTCTGATATAAATGTTTCCATGCCCAAAGTAATCAAGATCCCACTGAAGCCAATCAACAAACACATCGATGCTCAATTCCCAAGCCTTCATGCTATCATGCTAATAAATCTCCTTCAAAAGATGATGGTTTGGAATCTCATAGCTCAGGTACAACTTGTTCTTCAAGGAAGATTGTCTGTATGGCTGTAGCCGGAGGTAAACCAAATCTCCAACCTCGAAACTCCACTCTACCTGGCATCAGTCGGCATACATCTTCTGTTGATTTTGAGCCCTCTGCAGGTTGTCCTTGAGAGATCTCAGGATATCCAAACTTTCCTGCATGTTGTCCTCAAATTTGTATTCACAAAACTGGGGCAACCTTACAGAAAGTTTTGTAGGATAAAACTCTCTAAGGTGTTTTCTTAGTTGTTTTGTTTGATTTTGGCTTTGTTTTCACCTATGATTGTGGCATTTTAATTTTTCTCGTTTCGAGCTATCGTAAGCCTCAATCGGAGTTGTCTATCAAAAAATATTAATGAACTAAGCGTTCAGCAAGTGGACTTTTTCGGCTTGACTGCATGTCAACATTTTTTAATTAAAATCTTAACTAAGTGGACTTTTCATTGACCATTGCATAATACTATGGGTAAATTTACATGTAAAATGGTTTTAAAACTCCATCTTTGTATGTTCACATGAGGATTACGAGTTTTAAATGAGTTTATAATGTGAAGGTCGGTTTTTAATCTCCCATTACATATTTTGTCTTTTAAAGTTTTCTTGTAAATATGCATTAGAAAACTCATAAGTCCTTAAACATTAAATCATGTGCAAAGGCGGTGATTTTTGTGTCTATTGCATATCATATTTGAACATGTGTTTTGTTTTAAAATCCATTACAAGTCAATAGTGGAGATTTTAAATGCATTTACGTGTATTTAAAACAAAGTTTAAAACACATGTAAATGGACCAAAACAGCCTGTCATTAGTCTAAAGGTGGAGATTTTTCATCTCATTGCATATACATGCTACATATATATATAAACATATTAATATGTATGCGTTTTGCATTTACAATCCCGTTTAAGTTTTAAGTGGTGATTTTCAAAATCCATTACATGTTTTGATATGCATTCAAACATATGCAATGAATGATCCAAAACGTGTTATGGTATTAGGGCATGTAAAGTATAGTTAAATCCACGTTTTTAATTTTGTTTTGACTCTCAATATTAAAGGTGGCGATTTTTATCACTTACACATTTTAAATGCCTTTGTATTATATGCGTTTGGCAATATAAAGTGCGTTTTTACTCTTTACATGGTGCATTTGGATTAAAAACCTGTATAGATTGTCTATAGCCAAAAATGCTGCTTTCTCCATATGCATTGCAGGTTAAAAAAACCCGTTGAGAGGTATTTGTGCTTCCGTTTGAACTTATATAGCCCATTTTTGGGCATTGTGAGCACAATCGACCCATATTGGAGCTGCGTTTGGCTTGGAAAAGCCCATTTTTAATCATTTTTGAGCCAAAAACGATTTGTTCTTAACTGTAATCTTCAATCTAAAGCCCGTTTTTGGTCTGTGAGAGTGAAAACGCCTCAAGTATTACATGTTTTGGGTTGTCTAAAACACGTTTTTGGTATTCTCAAGCAAAAAGCGCCTTTATCAAGGGCTGCATTTTGGATTCCAAAGCCCGTTTTGAACATTCATAAGCAAAAATGGCAAGTTGGGCATTGTTTGCAAGTGTTTCATATGTGATTGCAAGGAAAAATCCCGTCCTTGTGCAAGCATCTACATTTGCAAGTTTGAATCTTTCTTTCTTGTTGCTATTCCTTTGCATTTTTCCTCTCATTCATGGTCATTTGTCAAAGATTCAAAGAGGACTGAGTTTTGCATTCATTCTTGTGAAGATTTGGTCAAACTTGGCTGCCTATATAGTTGAAACTTGGGGATCTTTTCCCAAATTCGAACCAGCAAAGCTTTGGATTTTTTCTTCAAAGTTCAAGCATCTTTTCCTT
>MU222842.1:0-25354 GCA_018584345.1 Thuja plicata
AGAACATTTAAGTAGGATTGACATGGAGCAACCTGATATCTAGAAACTAAGAAAATAGCATGCATCAAATCAGGTCTTGAAGCAGTAAGATAGGGTAAGCTACCTATCATCGATCGATATTCATGCTGATCAACAGTAGGAGAATCATCAATTTTAATCAACTTACTGCTTGTTTTCATAGGAGTACCAACAGGCTAACATTGATCCATTTGGAACTTTTTTAACATTTCTTTTCCATACTTGAGTTTTGAAATAAAAAATCCATGTTCAAGCTGAGAGACTTGAATAACTAAAAGGAAATTCAAAGGACCAAACATGGACATTTCAAATTCAGATCCCATAATTACTAAAAAAATTTGTGACAAGAAATCATTAATTGAACCAAATATAATGTCATCAATATAGATTTCTACTACCAAAAGATCACCATTGTCATTTTCTACTTTAGCATACAAGGTATTGTCCACACTACCCTTAGTAAAACCATTCACAATTAAGTGTGAATCCAAAATGGAAAACCAAGCTTGAGGAGCTTTCTTAAGACCATAAAGAGTTTTTTTCAATTTATAAACAAAATCTAGATTTTCTGAAGATTCAAAACCTTCTGGTTGTTCCATGTATACTTCTTCATCATGATATCCATTTAAGAAGGTTGTCTTGACATCCATCTGATAAAAACTAAAGTTCTTAAAAGAAACATAAGCTAGAAATATCCTGATAGACTCTAAACGAGCCAATGACGCAAATGTTTCACCAAAATCAACACCTTCTTATTGGGCATAGCCCTTATAAACAAACCTTTCTTTATTCTTTGCAACTTTACCTGATTCATCTAGTTTATTTCAAAAAAATCTATTTTCCACCTATCACATTTTTATCATTAGGTCTAGGAACAAGTTCTGAGGTTTCAATCTTTTCAATTTGATTATTTTCATCTTTTATTGCATTTAACCAAAAACTGTCATTTAATGCTTTAGAAACATTTTGTGGTTCAAATTCAGTTACCAGACAGGTATGCTCAGCCATTTGAGCTTGCTCTACCTATTTATCTTTTCTTCGTGTTAATATGCCTACATCTTTATCTCCTATGACAAGAGTTTCAGGATATCTTTTTGCAATAATTCGAGAGGGTGTCTTAAGAATAGTAACCATCTTAGAATTTCAAACATTGTCTTGTTCATTGGATTTTGTTGTAGCTGATTCAGCAACAATAGAGTCATGAATATAAAATTTAGAGGCATTTCCAAGTTCTAAACTGGAATCCTCTTCAACATCCTATATTGAATTACTGACACAATGCATATTCTCATCAAACAACACATTAACTGATTCTACAACCTTATTCTATCATTTATTAAAACATTTATATGCTTTACTATGTGAAGAGTATCCTCAAAAAATACCTTCATCTAATTTTGATTGAAAATTATCAAGATTATCGGTATCATTCTTAATAAAGCATTTGCATCCAAAAATTTTAAAGTGTTTAACTAATGTTGTTTTTCCATACAAAATTTCAGAAGGAGTAAAAGCAGTTCTTACCCTGATTTGAACTCTATTCAATAGGTAAACTATTGTATGAATAGCTTCCTTCCAGTATTTATTTGGTAGATTATCTTCATTAAGCATAGTTCTTGCCATTTCTTTTACAGTTCTATTTTTTCTCTCAGGTACCCCATTTTGTTGAGGTGTACGAGAAGCAGAATATTGTATTTTAATGCCATGTTCCTCACAATATTCAAAAAAATCCTGAGAGATAAATTCACCTCCCTTATCTGACCTTAGACATTTTATCTTTAGGTCAGATTCTTTTTCAACCATTTTCCTGAAGACTTTAAATCTTGCAAAAGCTTCTGATTTATGCTTGAGAATAGTAACCCAAACCATTCTAGTATAATCATCTAAAAATAAAAAGAAATATATTTCTCCATTTACTAACTGAGTTCTAGTTGGACCACAGAGATCTGTATGAACCAGCTCCAAAGGTCTAGTAGATAAATACTCTTTGGTTTTAAATGATGATTTTTTTTGTTTACCTTTGATACATTCACTATGAATAGAGTTTGTGGGTCTGCTAAGTAGAGGTAGACCTCTGACGTGTTGATTTTTTCTGATTTAGATCAGGTTATCAAAATCAACATGACCTAATCTTTTACACCACAACCAGTTTTCTTCTGCTTGACTCATAAGACACATTCCCTCATTTTGTTCTTGATTTGTTGAGTCAGATAGATTATATAAATTTCCATATGTTTTGAACCCATTTGAAACTATCTTCCCTAACTTGTTCTTGATAGCACATCCTTGGGAATTAAAAGATAACTGATACCCACTATCACAAATTTGACTGATACTTAACAAATTGTATTTCAAACCTTCAACATAATAAACATCATGTATAGGAGTATGTTTATTAATCATAACTGTGTCTATTCCTCTAATGTAAAGACCAGTATTATCACCAAACTTAAAAAAACCACCTGGATGATCTTTTAGATCTGAAAATTTCTTTTTTTCCCCTATCATATGATGGGAACATCTACTATCTAAAACTCAAGTGATTGACCTAGTAGAAAATAATGTTGTTTGAAAAATCATGGAATGTTCTTTATTAGTCATTATTTTTTGCCTCCATAGCTTGAGTGATTTTTGTGTTGATTTACAATAATTTGATGTATGACCATAAAGATGACATTTGAAACATCTTATATTTCTACGAAAACCATAGGACTATTTATGTCCCAATGTAGGAGTTTTGAGAGAAAAATATCTATGAGTACTGACTTTATGACCAAAAATATTACAATAATGACAATATCCATGAAAGAACCTATATTTAAATTTAGTTCTATTGTAAGACTATTTTTTTTGTTGTTGTTAACATCTTCCTTGAACTTTCACCTTTTTCAACCATTTTCATGTCTTCATTCTATTTTTTACTGTCATATCTACACAACTGTTTCTACAAAATATCAATTTGTTGTTCTTTATTTTCAAGCAATTTTCTTTGATTGTCAATAATTTTATTTGTAGTGTCTAAATCAACTTGTAAAATCTGATTGGTGCTTTCATGATTAGTTACAAGCTTTTTCAGTATTTTGACCTCTTGAAGAGGACATAAAAGTTCTTCTTCAAGATTAACCTCTTCATTTTTCAGAATCAGAAATAGGGTCTCACTTCCTTCATAATGCGATTCATTTGACTCATCCTCAGAGTCTTCTCTAGACATGAGACTATTCTTATTAAAATTATTAAACCTCTTATTATGATTCCAAGGTTTTCTTTTGAAGTATTTTTCTAAGTTATCTTCAACATTGTTTTGATCAATATAGGGACATTTTGCAGCAAAATGTCCTGCTTTACCACAACTAAAACATTTGAAGGGTAGTTTACCCTGATATTTCTTTTTGATTTTTTTAACTATTAATGCTTCAAAAGAATCTGATAGCTCAGATTCACTATCCTCTTTCTTCTCCGCTTTAAAAGCAGTTTCTTTAGAGGTAGAAGAAGTACTTCCAACTCTCATTTCATAAGCAGTGAGAATACTTTGAAGTTTGTGTAGAGTCATAGTAGAAAAGTGTTTCTTTTCTTCTAAAGCTGATATTTTGGTTTCAAATTTAGGTAACCAAGTTCTAATAACTTTAGAAACAACACCATATTCTTCCACATTCTCACCAAGTCCTCTATGTGCATTAACTACTTCATCAATATGAAGAAAATAGTTTGCTATTGTTTCATCATCATTCATTTTTAATGCATCAAATTGAGTCTTTAAAGTAATAAGATTCGACTCTTTAACTTTAGCATCACCTTGATAAATAGATTCAAGTTTTACCCATACCTCTTTGGCTAACTTGCAATACATAACCTTCACAAACACATCTTTTGATAGTCCACACAAGATAGAAAAATGAGCCCTTTTGTCCATTTATAACTTGGTTTTTTCATCTGCATCAGTAGGTATAGTAGAAGGAACATTATACTTGCTAGTGACAACTTCCCACATTGTGACATCAGGGGAATTTATAAATGCTTCCATCTTAGCTTGCCAGAAAACATAATCAAAAATGTAAAAGAGAGGGGCTCTAGAAAGTGAGGCACCTTCTGCATGAGCCATTATCACTTTCAATGACCAGGATCAATCCTAGGGGAAGACTTACAAAAAAGGACCCCATGCTCTAATACCAATTATTGAAAGTGCAAGACAGTTTGAGAGGGGGGTGAATAAGAGTGTTACTAAACAAAACTATTTAAGTCTTTTTATGCTGGAACTTGAGGTGTGTTTTATGACCCACCAAATAGTAGAAAAAAACACTGAGGTATCTTATCCTCTCTTGATTAAATTTTTGTATATGCTAAGATTGTGAGAAGATCATATAGGTCACTCCAAGGTTCCTTTTGTGTTAGGTCTTAACCATGGATAAGCTCGGTGGTAAATGTGATTTGCTCAATATCACAAGGGGCATTACGTTTTCAGTATTGAAAGATTTGCAATGAAACACTTTTTTGGGAATTTTCAGAATATGTAGAAAGAAAAAGGAAGTAGGGTTTAGAAATTTTAATGTACTCCTAAGGGAAATGATAGCAATGGTCAATAGTTCAGTGGACAAATTCCAAATAACCAGGTTCCACTTTGCCAAGTTATACTACAACTACACGAGATCTTCAATGTTAATGCAGAGGATTTTCATACCACCATGGACACCATCATGAAGAACAATGTATGCGAATGACAGAAGTTAAGCATATGCAAGAATGAGGTTCACGCTAACTTTGCACGACGATTTACAATCAAAAAAATGTCAAAAGTATAAATCAAAGGAACTCATCAAAACACCATCATATTTCTTATTGCAATCACAACACTTCATCTAACATTATCCAACAAATATAAACTAAATGAGGAAATTATGAAACCAAGCAAGTACTAAAACACATCAAGTATTCACCATGAAACCAACAATGAAAACTTTATTGTCTCAGTAGCTCTTTAGAAATAATCTCAAAATTTACTCCTTACCAATGATAAATGAGGCCTTTATATAGGTCCTCAAATACAATGGGTGGCCCACATCAAAACAATAATCGATGGCCTAGATTGTGTCACCTCAACCCTAATTAGGGTTAGGGAAAAGAAGAAGTAATTTACCTTAATGAAAAAGGAATCCACTACCATAGTGGGTAATAAGTACCCATTATGCATGCATGCTCAGAAGGAGACTGGGGGTGCAATAAATGACCACTAGGCGTGCCCACTATGCATTAAATGCATCTCCACCATGGAATCTACCTTTGACCGCTCTGCTTGAATGCCTTGTATCTTCCCAATACTACTTCTAACTCATCTATACTGACTCTCGATGTTGATTCCTACTTGAATTCCAAAGCAACCATAGCTCGTTCAGCATTTTTCAAGCTTTCCTCCCATTCTGGCAACAAATCCTAAGTAGTGTGCATATCATTCGAGAAGGTGGAGAAGTTGTCAAAATCATCCCTGGTGAAGAAATTTAATCTAAATAATTCCTCCAATTTACTCTTCAGGTTGTCTACAGTTATCTCCTTTTCATACAACCTTTTGATATAGAGAATATTCCTCAATGAAATTCCCAAAATTTTCCTTGGCCATGAGCACTGCTCCATACCATTGGGTGAAATCATATGCTTATCCTTTTGTAATGATCACATGGTAATCTAACACATGCCTGGGTGTCTCCATTAACTCCTACAATTCCATGATCATCTTATCCTGATAGATATGCTCATGTTCCCATGATTCGTCCATGCACTGAATCTGGGAAAGGCTGACCAATGCCGTATTGTAAACTCCTACCAAGTCCTCAGCATGCTTGTAGGCTTCATTTTGGATGCCTTCAGTCCAAGCCTCTACCCCTTGAGAATTTCTGATGATTCTATCTATACTTTCTACCACCTCAGTTGGAACAACCGGCGTAGGGACAAAAGATGGACGTTGTTCCCTTAATAGATGAGGAAGAATGATGATGTAGTCGCATAATGCTCTAATCTCTCCTTTCTACCTCTTATACTTCTCTTGTAATCTCCTCCTCTTGTTCTTGACCGCCTATATAGAATCATCAAGTTCCTCTAATACCTGCTCTTGGGAGGCATGACCTAAGTCAAACTTGACCACATTATATTCATCTAGAGACATTTGATCCTTTTCTTTGTCCATGATCGATGTTGCAAGCTGAAGGGTTATGGTCCCAGACTCATCTCTAAAAATCTTTGCAAACCTCTTAGCCTTTCCTTTCTCATGTGATTGGTTGACCCTATTCATAACTTCTTGCAATTTGAAACCCAGGTCAACATTATTTTCCTGACTTATTTGGAGCCTCTACCTCACCCATTCTGGAATGGTGACTGTTTGATCCTTCTGAACTACCATCTTCTTTTTCCCTGCACCACTCTTGCGTCAATTTCCTTAGCTCTAGGACTTTCTGTCATCACCTCTGGTGCTGGTGTCTCTATCGTGGGAATCTCATCTTTGGTCATGGGAATCTCTTCTTCTATTATCCTTCTAAAGAAAACACCAAGACTTTCCTCAGTGGTAACATCATGTTCCCTACTTTTTACTAGTGAAAACCCCTCATTGAAGTTAATGATCAATCTATCCTGAACTGACCTTGTCACATGTTTCTCTCCTTGCTCAGCTCTCCCCTACTTGCTTCTACTTCTTGTCTGGAAAAGGTGCCCATCTCTTGCATACTTGGAGTCTAGCTAGGTAAGGATGGCATCTCCTTGACTTCTGGTCTTTTCTATGGTGGTTCTTCAATATGGTGATCCAACCTCCTCTTTGTGTGTGTTTCTTGAGTAATAATCCTTTCTTTTCTATGCTCTGCACTCCGTGACAACATTTCTCCTTCTTCAATCCTTTCTCCTGATGTTTTCTTTGGCCTTTCATCCTGTAGTGGTTGATGCCCTAATAAATCATAGGTACAGTCCTCCTTTGGTACACTCATTCTACCAAGTTGTCTCTCAATCCACCACCTTGTGAAGTCTAGGACTGGTTTTTCCAAAAGATCAAGATCTAAAATCTCCTTTCTTTGCCAGTCATAGGGATGAGTAACCTTTTATTTTTCTCGATTATACCCTTTCTGAAGCACATTTGAATCTTCCTCCATCTAATCTAGTATGTGAAAGAGTTGGCAAGCTTTGATGATGTTGAAGGGAAATCTGGAGTGCATCCTTTTCCTAATCTCATTTTCATCTGTAGCACTGGCCCAAAAATCAAGGCATGTTCTATGTTGATACCTTGCTCCTCCCATCAACTTGATTTTGTTATAGGGATCAAAAGATGGTCTTCCTAAGTAGAATGGTAGATGGAAGAAATGTAACTCATCCTGGGATCTCTCAGCTACCTTTAGACACAGGCACATTTCCACTTTATCTTCTCCTATGGAAATAGGGAAATCCAATCCCAACTTCTTCTTTCCTTTCTGAATCTTGTCATACACTGTCACTTGCCAAGTAAGTTCCAATAGAACCATCTTGTCAGTAGGATATCATTGAAGCCTGTATGGTTGTGCCAAAACTCCTTACACTCTCATATAGGAGAAAGTGGGAAACTAAATAAACCAGGCTTTGTATTCCTCCACTAGCTTCATTCCTCCGTCAGATAATATCATAATCAACTTCTTCTGCAAATTCCTCGCAATTCACATTGTGAAGGCATTATGGACCCAGGCATAATCATCTATGGCCTGCATATGAAACTAAGGGTAATGTTGGGATTAATGGGAAGTAGTAATGAGAGGGGAGGGGTGAATCAATACCTCTAAAAATTTTAACACTTTTCACCAATCATCATTAGTAAACAATCTTTATTGTATTACTGACCATTTCTAATGTTCTTTCTTATGCATGTAGTATTAATTCATAATCTTAATTGAATGCAATAATTCGTAGAAGATTTCATGAAAATAGTAGACACATAACACAAGATATGATATCACAGAAAAGTCTTGTTAGGACGTAAAAACTGCGGTGGGGATGGCACCCACAAAAAAACATTATCTGCAGAATGGAAGGGAGCCGATAAAGGCTTACAATTGATCACTTCTAATGATCTACCCTGTTAGGAGTATTAAGGTGGAGACCTATTAAGAGCTACTCTGTTAAGAGCTTTAGCAACACTAATTTAAGTGTGCACTCGGTTAAGAGATTTGCAATAGGACTGTTAAGTCCACCTTCCTTGAAAAGATTTCTCAAGTGTACTACACTTGTTAGAATGAGTACATATGTTTGATCTGACTGTATGCAATCTATAATTTCTGATTGAAGATCCATTAAAGTTCACAGTATATGAATATCATCTTGAATGATTGATTAATACCTTTTCCTGCTTGTTGGTAGCCTGTGTTCTTGTTCTTTAAAATTGAATTGATTCTTTTCTGTCCTTCTGCATGAAGTCTCTTGTGTGGTCCTTAGATTCTCTCAGTGGCTAAAATCATCATCGAAAAACATGTTCACAATAGATTGAGCATCTATTTATACAAGTATTTTACCTATCTTAGAATCACGCATTACAAAGTAAACTCTAGGTCCAAGGTTTACAACTTGACCTTGATCTTTTAGTTTGCATGTTTTAAATTAGTTAAATTGATAAAAACAATAATAATTACATTTCTTCCTCTGCACATAATGGATTTAAAACAAATCAAGAAGATAAATATAAAACTTCAGTGATTTTTTGACGTGGAAAGTCAGATCCACTTTTTGTGGGATGTAATTGACTGTCAGTTCCTGGTCATCGGGTTGAACTAAAAGTCTGGCACTATTCCTTTCTAAATTGATCATTGGGTTCCCTTCATCTGTTGGGTTCCACTCTTTGACTATGTCGTTGGGTTGCACTTTTGTTACTTGTTGGGTTCCTTTAACCTTTTTGTCGTTGGGTAACACTAAACAGTACTTGTTAGGATGCTTTGTACTTGGCAGTATCAGGTAACCTTGGTGTCGGGTAGTGTTGTGCCTTGTCTGTCGGTGTAGTATAAACCAATGGTGTTTGTCATATTTTTCTTTGTGTATACTAATGGAAAAATATAATGTCTTCAGTCTACCCCTTTTGCATTAGTATCAAAAATTGATATGTGCATAATACTAAAGTGTTTAGTATGTACACCATGTATATATATCCTCATCATTATATGACTCCCCCTAAGTGTATGCATCGGTATAGTATAAGTATATGTACTTGTATACTATAGATTCCTATTTTTTTTCTCTCCTTCTCTCTGATGATCGACTGTACTGTACATATCATATCATTTCCCCTTTTATACTAACTGAACTATACATAAAATTTCCCCCTTTATTTGATACTCATGACAAAAATGTACAACTTATAAGATGTCAAAATGTGTAACTTACAATGTGTTAATAATGTGTGAGTGGGTTGTCTTGATATCTTTGAGCAATTTCTCCCATTTTTATTTCAATAGTTCTAGTGCCATGCGTGCTAGCTCTAGCTGTGCATGCATATCATAAATGTTGTCTAGGACAGACATTTCTAGGGTGGCAATTAGTGCATTTGCCTCTGTCATATGTTTCTACAGTAATGAGAGTGTTGGTAAGAGTTGATTTTGTAGCTCATTTACCTCATCTCTAAACTTTTTCTCTATAATCTGAATATCTTGTCTCAATTCGAGAGCTTGCTTGAGTTGCTCATTGTGAAATTTTATTTCCTATTCACTATTTGTGAGAATTTTTGCAATTGTCTAAAGATCAGCATCTATTTGTGCTATCTTTTCAGTATACTCCTTGGTGATTTGATCAAGCATGCATAATTTATATATTAAGGTTATAGCTTCTGATATTATTGGATCTATTATGCTAACCAATTCAGAAAGCTTTGCATTTTGCAATGCCACTTCTTGGCTTATGTTTTCTGCTAGCTTGAACTCAAACTTATGTTCAAGTCTTTCTTCCATTACCTTCTCAGCATCTATGTTCTAAGGTGTGATTGCATCTGTGAGAACCACTAATTGATCAAGCATTGGGGTTGTTTGATCAACATCTATATCAGGTACTATTTGCTGAAGTATTCCTCATGCTACTTCAAGTACCTTTGCCTCTTTGGTGTCTTTTCTCAACTTATCTTGCATTGTCTTTCTCTCACAAAGTTTGCATACTTTGTCAATTTAGTAGGATCCAATGTCCTTGGATCACATACTGGAATCTCAATAATTTGATCTAGAGTAATTAGATTCTTATGCTTTCTCTTCTTCTTCTTTGAGATCTGTGTGGATGCAGATGTATGAATTACCATTGTTAGTTTATTTGTCTTCTCAGATGTGCTTGGTGAAATCTTTGTTGAAGATGCTTCTTGTGTTTTCTGCTCAGGGTGCACCTGTCAATTTTGTGAAGATGTCTCTCCATCAACCATGGGTGTTTCTACATATTTTTCTTCTATTTTCTTCTCCTGGGCATCTGTCTCTACCTCATCAACTTTTTCTTTCTGCTTGTCCTCTTCCTTATTTAGATCAATAGATTTATCTGTTTGATCATTAGTTGTAGCTTGTTCTACAGTTGTATCCTTTGTTGCATCGGTGGTGTCCTTTGCCTCTACATCACTCTTGTTCTTGGGTGTGCTAGTGTCTTCTACAGTAGATACTTCTTTTCCTTCTAGTATATTTATTTCCTTTATTATCACTGGCATATTATCCTAAGCGCTCACCTGTGCTGTATCTAGAAGTGTGTTCTGCTCATCGGTTTGATCTTTTTGAGCAGTGACATATTCATCTTTTTTGTAACTGATCTACAGGGTCTGGTTCTGTTATGTCAATAGCTGGAGTGTCCTGCCATGTCTCATCAACAACATTCATTTCTCTATTCCCTGTTTTCTTTAATTCTTGTTGCTTTTCCTGATCCTTAAGAGATATAAATATAACATCATCTTTCTTCTGTGGATCTTTATCAGAGTCATAATTGGTGATGTCTTGAATTTCAAGATCATCCATGACTTTGTCCAAATCTATTGGCTCCATATCTTCAACATTGTCCAAAGCAATGTGCTTAGGATGCCTTGTCTTTCTCCTCCTCTTTATGAGGTGTGTGGGTGAGAAGTAATTTATTCTCACAACTTGTTGACTCTGTAGGAAGATCTAGGAGTTGTCTCCATTTTGTCTTGGTCATACTATCTAGTTCTATAAACTTATCTTCTAGCACTTTGTATGCTCTAATCTTAGCTACAAATTTGTTGGAGTGCTTCTTCATTATTTCTTTTATTTCTTCCATCTTTGATTTGGGAGGCATTAGTTTGACAAGTACCCTCTCCCTTTCTTCTCTTTCTATTTGTAAGGCATATGACCATTGTTGAGAAAATCTCTTACCTAGCTCTTTGGGTATTTGGTTGACAAATTAAGTCGGTACATATTGGTACTTGACCAGTTCTCTTATAATTGCATCTTGTATCTTATGTTTATCCTCTAGTTTTAGTGTATCCCATTGGCTAATTTTCTTGTCAGACGTCGTGCCAGATGCAACAATGGATTCAACAACCTCATGAATAGTTTGATTCCTGAAATTTTTCTTTACTACATCGGGCTCATCATCCTTTGAATCCTCTAGGTTAGCTTTTGTTTTGACTACTCTCTTTCTCCTCTTTGTAGGTGTTTGTTTCTCTCTTTGCTGCTTTGTTTTCTTCTCTGTCAGTTTCTTCCTCCTATAGGCCCTTACTTGACCTTTCTTGAGAGGTGTGGTGTCAGTTTTAGTAGTTTGACTCCTTGTTCTATGTTTCTTAGTAGGAGGTGGAGGTGCATCAGATTCAGTGGCCTCGGAATTTGATTTCTATTCTTCTTTCTCTTCACTGATGGTACCATGTTCATTGGTTTCCTCTTGTTTTTCTTTTTCCTCATTAACCGATAAAATATTTTCAAAATTCTTCACCATTTTATTCTTCTTGTTGACAGTCTTTTTGATGACTAGGCCTAATTTTATCTTGGACTTGGCCTCTTCATAAGTTCCAAATCCTATCTATTTACTGTCAAGGGGCTCATTGATCAATGCATCAATGGTATTGGTAGCTTGATCTATGTTTATTTCATAATCAAGAGGGGCTAACCAAGCTATTTTTGGTACAACTGGTTTTATGTGGGTTAAGTTAGTATCCACCATAAAACATATTTCATCCCTATGTTTGTCAATCAACTATTCAGGAATCCTTACTCTTTCCATCATCTTTTCCTTGAATTCAAGGAATTATGCAGTCATAACTGAATCAAAATTATCTCCTAGTGACTTAATAAGTTCACTAATTTGCAGTGTGACTAGTTTTGTTGTATCCCATTTCACTTTTCCTATTTATGGAAAGTATTCTTGAAAGTAGAAAAATATACAGATAATAAGTGAGCCAAACTTACATGTGTTAGTCTTTGCAGACCTTATTGTTGTCAGGTTCTCATCAAGTTGTTTCAAGAGGATCTCACATAGATCCATCTGTATTCCCTTTGTTACAATTTTGTAAGCTGTGCTTATTGCTGTAGATGCAATGTTGTTAAGCCTGCTTGCTTGGAATATCTTGTAGCCTATTACACATGCACCAAACCTCGGTTCCTTGTCGGTGATAGTGTTAACCTTAAGACCTCTATTATCTCACATATCTTTTGTGAGCTTTTCAACTTCTCGCCTAGAGAGATGCTTTTGTGCCTTAGGCTTGTCGATTATTGGATAACCAGTTACAACTTGCAACACATCCTTAGTGATTTTCTTAGGTTCATCTAGCCACAATTTCTGATCATGCGTTCTGCTCAAAACTAACCTAATCTAGTCTGTCTTGAAGACTCTTAGGAAATATAGGGAATTAGTTATCCCTTTAACCTCTAAGTGTTTGTTCTCTTCCTTTACGTTTCCTTCTACATCACAAAGATTCTTGTAATCTTCATCCATCTTCAGATCACCAATCTCGGTGATCTTGTAGTGAATATAATACCTAACGTCTTCTATAAGAAATACCCTAGGTAGAATTTTATAAAATGCGCCGAAATCATCGGGTTACGATGCGATCTCTGGGCATATCTTGTACTTAGGTTCTACACAAGTGTTTTTCTTTATTAGCCGAACAATATTCTTCTTATCATTCTTGATCTTTATAGTTCTTGAAGTGGTTGCCATCGTTTTTCAAATTTAGGGCTTTCTTGAAAATAACAACAGAGTTTTTCAGTGCCCTCGGTACTTAATTTGATCCGTGATACTGGTGAATGATTTATTTGATGTGTGCTGGATCAAGTCATGATCGCTCTGCTATCTGATCTTTTATCACTCTGCTTTCACTCTACTTTTTCTCTTCAAATCACAGGTGCAAAATGAAGTGCTCCCTTCGAGTATTTATAGACTTTTTACCTGAGTCTTTCATAAATTCTCAACAACTCGTCGGGTCACAAAGATGGACTTCATCGACTCACAAAGATGGAGTTCATCGGGAAGACTTTCAAAAAATCATCGTCGGTGTTTTCAAAATGCTTGGGACAATTGTTGACAATTTTTATTTTACCGATGGATATCAGTATTGTGTGAAGACAACTTTACAATTTTGCTTCCTTACCAACAGGTTTCAGGTTACATTAGCAACTTAGCCATTTTATGTGTTGACCGACAATTTTTAGTAAGCGTAGACATCTCATCTTTTATGTTCACCAATGATTTTCGGTATGTGTTTACCGACGGGGGTGTTTTCTTAGAATTGTAACAAGTAACATAATATGCATCTTTATTCATGTGGATTTTGACTATGTATCATTTAGTATAATGGAACTGATCCAAAATATGACTTGGTGTAGTGTAGTTCCATAGTTACTTGTTCAGCATTAAGTGGGGGTGGTGATGTCACCAGATCCATTGGATGGGGTGTCACCATTTGCACTGCTTGAAGCTTTTCTCCACATTTTTTCTCTAGCCCTCCAAATATATTTAATTGTGTTTCCATTGGGATATGTGCTTGTCTTTATCATTCGGTCTTTGCAATCTTTATTGAGATGAGCAACTTTATGACAGTGTAAGCATGCCATTCCGGGGTTTTTCTATCCTCTAGACCTTTTGGTCCATGCTCTCATGCAATTTGCAGCAATGTGACCATAACTACCACATGCTATACAATTTTTACATGTATTTTAGTCCCATACATATTGATTACTACTTCTCTTTGGTTGATAAGGAATTTCTTGACCTTTAGGCTTCCATGCTTTCCTTTTCTTTCTCCAGCATTCTTCAGTTGTGTGCCCATTCATTTTGCATGTAGGACAGTATTTGTCAATGTAGGTTTCCTTCTTTTGTTGTGCCACCCTAGACTTACATTCATATGCTTTATGTCCTTTCTTGTTACATTTATAATAGAATTCTATGAATGAAGATGTAGATTTAGGAATACCTTTCATTTTAACTCTGCATACATTTGATGTGTGGCCTTTCTTTCCATAGTGTTTGCATGTAAGCTTTCTTGGTCTTGGATTTTCATAGACATTATTTGGATTGGCTTGATTTAATGATTCTCCACTTTCGATAAAGCCTAGACCATTGTTGTTAACTCTTCATTATCCTTCAAGAAAATCATCCATCATTTTATTGCTTTCTTCAGCCTTTCTGATAATTTCATTATGTTGTTTCTGAATTCTAACCTCATTCTTTAGTTTCTCATTCTCTTCTCTTAGTTCAGCAATATCCTGTACTCTTTCAATGAGTTCCACATTCATTTTGTTTCCTTCTTGACTGATAAGAATAATCAGATTTGTAAGCTCATTGTGATGGTCAACATGTCTTTGAATTTATAATTCATTTTCTTGTAGTTTCTCTGAAATCCTCCTTCTGTCATCAATAGCTAGTGTTCTTTCTATTTTAGCTTGTCTAGCAGAACTCATCACATCAATCATTCTTACCATCTGGGTCTCTTGACCAATTTGTAGCATCTTTATTTTCTCTGTTAGAAGTTGATTGATCTCCTTTAGATTTGTGATTTTTTCTTCTAATGTATCTGATGCTTTGCTGGTGGTTGATCCTGAAGACTCAAAGAAATTTGGAATCTCTTCTTCTTGATAATATTTTTCATCGCTCCAAGTTTCCATACCTTTTCTCTTATCCAATAGCTCTTTCATCTTGATTCTTGCCTCTTTATATTGTTCATAGAACATCTGTATTTCAAGCTTTTTATTCTCAATATTTTTAACAAGTTTGTACTTCTCCATTGTAACATCTTTGCTCTTAAGCCTTTAAGCTTTCAAACAAGAGACTTAGCTCTGATACCAATTGTTGGGGTTAATGGGAAGTAGTATTGAGAGGGGAGGGGTGAATCAGTACCTCTAAAACTTTTAACACTTTTCACCATTCATCATTAGTAAACAATATTTATTGTATTACTGACCATTTTTGATGTTATTTCTTATGCATGTAGTATTAATTGATAACCTTAATTGTATGCAATCATTGATAGAAGCATTCATGAAAATAATAGACACATAACACAAGATATGATATAGTAGAAAACTCCTGTTAAGAAGTAAAAACTACGGTGGGGATGACACCCACAAAACTTCACTATCTGCAGAATGGAAGGGAGTCGGTAAAGGCTTACAATTGATCACTTCTGATGATCTACCCTGTTAGGAGTATTAAGGTGAAGACCTATTAAGATCTACTCTATTAAGATCTTTAACAACACTGATTTAAGTGTGCACTCGGTTCAGAGATTTACAATAGGACTGTTAAGTCCACCTTCCTTGAAAGGATTTCTTAAGTGTACTACACTTGTTAGAATGAGTACATATGTTTGACCCGAATGTATGAAATATATAATTGCTGATTACAGATCCATTAAAGCTCACAGTATATAAATATCATCTTGAATGATTGATTAATACCTTTTCCTTCTTGTCGGCAGCCTGTGTTCTTGTTCTTTAAAACTGAATTGATTCTTTTCTGTCCTTCTGCATGAAGTCTCTTGTCTAGTCCTTAGATTCTCTCAGTGGCTACAATCATCATCAAACAACATGTTCACAATACATTGAGCATCTATTTATACAAGTATTTAACCTATGTTAGAATTACGAACTACAAAGTAAACTCTAGATCTAAGGTTTACAACTTGACCTTGTTCTTTTAGTTTGCATGTTTTAAATCAGTTAAATAGATAAAAATAATAATAATTACATTTCTTCCTCTGCACAATGGATTTAAAACAAATCAAGACACTAAATATAAAACTTTAGTGATTTATGTGACGTGGAAAGTCAGATCCACTTTTTGCCAGATGTAACTCGCTGTCAGTTCTTGGTCATCAAGTTCAACTGAAAGTTTATCGGTGTTGCTTTCTAAACTGATCATCAGGCTCCCTTCATCTATTAGGTTCCACTGTTTGACTGTGTCATCAGGTTGCATAGTTGATACTCATCAGGTTCCTTTAACCTTTTTGTCATTGGGTAACACTGAATAGTGTTTGTCGAGATGCTTTGTACTTGGCAGTATCGGCTAACCTTGGCATTGGGTAGTGTTGTGCCCTATCTGTCAGTGTAGTATAAATTGATGGTCTCTATCATGTTTTTCCTTGTTTATACTAATGGAAAAATATAAATTCTTCAGGTAACACTCATGAACTTTCAGCTGTAAATTGTGACTTCTGATTGCTCCCTTAAACTGGAATCTTTCATACCTCATATTTCAAGCCAACATGTATATGACATAGGAGCTCATATAAAACTTATGTGATTGATCAAGGTTCACCAACTGTTCACTAAGGTTTTCATTGATCATTCTAACCCAGTCCATGTGGTTGTGCTCTTCAACTACTTGCCCGAAAAAGTACCACATCCATGACTTGAATAGATACGAGTGTAACATGCCAAAGATTCTACTCAGCATCATGATCAAATCACTGTATTCTCTATGGAAATCCAACCAAACCAACTCCTTCATCAATTTTGAATGGTGGGATCTATTCTTTCTCAACCACTTATAATTTATGACATTTCACAGTATTGAATTCCTGTAGAAAAACTCTATTAGCCTCCTCCTTTGTCTTTAATACCAATTTCTTGGAAGAAGGGATTTTGAATGCTTGCATGATTGTGGGTGGAGAAACGTCTGTAATGATGTTTCCATTAGAATCTTTGATCATTCTATCTCCTGAATTGAAGTGTCTAGCGCATTCCATGATCAACCCAGAATGCTAAAAAACAGGAGCAATGCCAGTAGCAGCCACAATTCCATTGTTCACAATTCGGGTGGCCAAATTTCTTAGTTGATGATCTTTATACCCAAACATCCTTCTTTGAAAATCCATCATGTCCAGGCCTCCAAGGCTAGTGTCTCCAATCTCTTCCCACTTCAAAACAATCTTGGATTCTGGGAAAAACTCCTTTGTTCGTTCTTTATCAACTACTTTCTCGTCACGCTTGTTCCTCTTGGCTCCGTTATTCCTGCAAAACAAAATTCAAATAAAACATAAGAATTGTGTAGGAGAAAGAAAAATAAGACCAAATTCTTAAGGAGGAAATTCTGAAAATCTAACAAATTTTCCTTCAGAGGTCAAATTTCTCTCTTCTCCATGAAATCGTGTCTCTCCATCAACTTACTGGAAAAATTCCTCTGAAACTTTTAATCTTGAATTCGTCACGTCTCTCAAAAATAGTGAATTACCTCTTGCTTGGAAATTTTCTCTCTCCTCAAGAATCTTGCTCAACTTTCAAGAAAAACTTCATTCGAATCCTCTTGATTCATCAAAATCTCTCATCAACCTATTTTCTGAAACTTTGTGTGATGACAAAATGAGAGAGAGTCTTCATATATAGACTAAACCCTGAAAAGCTGCTTTAAAAACTGAGAGCTAAATTTAGGAAACTGCCAACTTAGGCGAAGATTCTTTCCCATAATCGCCACTTGTCTCTACTTTTCTCCATTTTTGAAAAAAATTGCCAATCTGAGCGATTTACTTCACGAGGAAGTTTTGATTTAATCCATCCTTTTGATTTTTCTGATTTTGAATATTGAAAAGGAGTAAATTTCAATATTTAATCTTTTAATATTAATTCAAAAAAGTGATTTAACTCCACTTTTAATATGCCAATTTTCATAATTATCTTGTCGCTTTTTCAATTTATAATTAAATATAGATAAAAATCAATATTTAATCTTTTCTCATCTTTATCACTTTTTTATTTTATTTTTGAAGGTTTATTAATTAAATATTAAATAAATCAATATTTAATTAATATTATATTTAAAACCCAAAAACTCTTTTATGATTTTCTCAGAATTTTGATTTTTTCTCACGATTTTGGAAATTTTACCTTTCTTTCAAAATTCTAGATTTTTTTGAAGTTTTTCCAAATTTCCGGCTTTTTCCAAAACTTCCAAAAAATTTTGGAATCTTCAATTTTATCCATGTCATCTGAAATTCCCATTTTTTGGATTTTTCCATGAGTTTGGGATTTTGAGAAATTTTCCAAGTTTTCAAGTTTCAGAATTTTCCAAAATTTTGCATTTTCAACTTTTTCACGATTTCATTTTTTCAATTTTTTTTTTAATTTCTCCCCTTTTCCAAAATTTCGGAATTCTCCAAGGCTTCCAGTTTTTCTGACATTTTTCAATCTTCCAAATTTTTTCAGTTTTGGATTTTTTCACTTTTTTGACAAAATTTCCACGATTTCATTTTTTAATTCTTTAGAAATTTCCGACTTCAGGGAATTTTCAATCTTTCCCAAAAAAATTCCAAATTTCATATTTTTTTCAAATTTTTTTGAAATTCTCCATTTTTTGAAACTTCAGCATTCTCCAAGATTTTCAAGTTTCAAATTTTCTCACTTTTTGGATTTTCCATGATTTTCAACTTTTTGTGAAGTTTTCCATTTTTTTTGGAAGTCCCCTTTGTTTAAAAGTTTATTAAATATTAAATATAAAATTTAATATTTAATTAAATCTTTGAACTTGAAGTTTTCATGTGTGGGAGGGTCTTGCGCTATTGAGTAATTTTAATTTTTTTGAATTTTACTTGACCCGTGGATTCATTCTCTTTGGAAATTTCTTCATAATCATCGCTATGCATCCAGACAGACTTAGACAAGAAGGTGGATTATCCAAATTTGCAAAATTTCCTTAATCATGGAAGAAATCATGCCCAAGTGCGTTTTGGCGTGAGCCCTAGAAATTGCCTTCATTCAAAAAATTTCTTGACTAGGGTGGAATTACGCTTGGGCACACTTTTGGGAAAGTGGAGGATTCTGGAAATTTCTTTCGTATCCATTGACTTGCACTGAGTGAGATTTTGGTAGAGTGATGGATTTTTTTCCTTGGCGGGGATTCCACGACCAAGTGGATTCCACGCACTAGCACTTTGCACAGCTGGGGATTTACATTGGTCTTGGATTTTCTCATGTTTGACTTTCTCTCAACTCCGTTGAATCGTGCGGAGTGGATTATCTACTATTGGCAGGCATTCTTTTCAAACATCACTGAGTTTTGCACCATTAGTGTTGATCCTAGGCCACTATGGAGTCTATTATTTAATACACTTCTCTTCTATTGTGTTCTCACTTGGAGCACCTTCGTAGTCTACTATGGCTTCCCTTCTTCATCAATGACTCCATGACTTGGCTTGTTCGGTGCTCTGAGCATTCAGTAGTCTACAAATTCTAAGGGATGGGGCTCTGGATTTCCCTTTTTTGCTCGGGTAAGCCTTTAGCATTCTCATTTCATTCACTCCTCCATTGGCTTTCCTAATTTAGTTGTATGTGTGTTGGGTTCTTTATCAGAGAGCCAAGCATTCATAGATTTGTTTGATCCATTCCGATATGCATTGTGAGAAGGATTTTAATTTATCTGATCTTTCTTTTACCTTTGTCAACTGGCATTGGGCATGTTTGTTCATTCATTGCAGACTTACTTCTTTATTTAAAATTCCAAAGCTTCCCTTATCACCAGAAATGTGTGCTCGGGCACAAGTTGAAGTCACTGGTGAGCATTTTCCTTGGTCTTTGCAAAGACTGTGTAGGAGTCTTCTATTGTATGGGATTTGTATTCCAAAATTCATAGTCTTTTGTGCATGATTTCCAAGACCATGCAGGTACTTCAACTACAAACATTCCTGGGACACGAAGCCATTCTATTCAAACCTCCAATTTCTTTATTAGTGATGATGTGTGCTTGGGTGCCATTGACTGAGTGCCATGTTTGTTTATGATACTTTCTTCATTTTGAGCACCAAATAGATCTTGTTGGTATCGACCATTCCCTCACTTCTTGAAGAGATCATTACATTTTTATGTGCTTCTTTTGTGGATGACAGAGTAATACTTACGTTTGCATGATACTTGCACCCAAATGGCATTGAAAATCTCACAAGGGATTCATTTTGAGTGGAGTTGGTACCACTAGCTTTACTGAACGGGTTATTTTGAACTTCAGTGTGTCTTCAAACTTGAGGTAGCATTATGGTTCATCATTGGAAACCATGCCTTGATAGGGGACTTGACCATTTTGGATATATTTGAATGCTCAAGGGTGTATGACATATTCTTTTTCTTGCAATGCTTCTAAACAAACTCTGTGGCTTAATAAAAATTTCTATCTGGTGAGTATCGTGGTAAATCAACAAAATCCTCATAAAACTTAACAAAGATTGCACTTCATCAGCAATTCTCCCTTTTTCTAGATTGTACTTGTGGATGAAACAATTGATCTTTCTCTGTAAAATTTACATTTTCTGGTGCAAAAGAGGCATTTATGCTAGGCTCAACACCTCCTTTCCATGCTTGAGATGGTACCTCTCAAGTATCCATATTCAACCAATTTCCTACTCCCTCAAGTGGTCATAGTTTGTGCTTATAATCTCCTCAGATGTTCATCTTTGAATGACAAGGAAATAAACCAACTTTGGACCTAAAAACAAAAAAGCCACTTCCAAAAGAAACAAGAGGAACCTTAAAAAACCAGAGCCAGAGCCACCAAGACAACAAAAAAAAGACCAAGCAAATCGGAAAGGCAAGGGGGGTCCCATCCATGATGGGTGAGGTGTGAATAGGTCACAACATCTGGCAACTCCATAGGAGAAATGTTGAAAACATTTCAAGGAAAAAAAAATAATCTGAACTCAGAATATTTGGTTAATCAATATTACATCATCATGAAGAAAGAAAATGAAATCGAAAGGGGAGGAGAATCATATATTGGATCAATACACCCTCAATCTTTAATTGCCCATGTGTGTGTAGATGCATTAATTCCTATTGGACAAGACCATTTGGGAACCTAAAGATTAGTCATGACAAGTTATATTTCTCTTGACTCCAAAAGCATCCTGGACATTGCCTCGCTACAAGTCAGGTGTTCATAGCCCCGACGAGATTGTCACTGTAATCCCATGGAGATCACTCTACTCCTGGTGAATTATTCTTTTGAACACCTGTAGAGATGTCCACGTACCCCCAAAGCCAATCATTTGAAACTTTATCTTAATTTTCTTTTTTTTTCTCCTTCTTTCTAATATTGCATTTATTTTCCTTTTAATTGGCTCATGAGCAATGAAGCCCACCATGGGTTAGGGAATTATAGTGGTGCTAAACCAAGATTTTAAAATTTTCACAAGTCATGACCCCTCCAAAGAATCTTCAATGACTTAGAGAAATTGATTAGGTGTGAAATATATAGTAATCTCATATTTTAGATGTCGAAACAATATATGATTAACCTTCTAAGTTAAATTCATAGTCCACCCCATGATAAACATAAGATAGACAACTTCAACTTCTAAGGATCTTCATAAATAGTTATCTAGGAAATGAAATAAACAAGACTTAGTGGGACCTTCAGATGAAGTTTAGGAAATACACATTGCCTTCTCACAAATGAGAACTCCAATCCTTCAGGCTGCTTGGTAAAACTAGAATCCGAAACCAAAAACAAGGAAAAGAAGACCAAAACCACCCGAGAAAGAAAACTCAGGGAAATAAGCCCTAAAATAACAAGGCAAAAACAACCTAAACTATGACAAAAACAAAATCCCACAGAGGGAAGAAAACCAATAGGAGAGAAATGACAGGGGAAACACACCAAAAACCTCCTCGAAACTATAAAAGCAAACAGAATAGGAAAGCAAAAAAATAAGGAAATCAAAACAAATAACACAAGGGAAACCCAAACTAGCTATGTACAAGGCTTCTGGAAGGAAACCTAGGGTTGGAAATCATGCCTGAGGAATTTTCCATTGATGGGAAATAGGAATTCCTCTCCTAATAGAGTCTTCAGCTTAAATTTATTATCTCCAAGTATTTCAAAAATTTGATAAGGGCCCTTCCACAAATTGTCGAGCTTATCATGATCACCTCTCTTCTCATGGGCCTTGTCCCAATGGAGAACCAAATCTGAAATCCAAAAGTCCTTGACTTTAGCCATTCTTTTAAACCATCTTTTAACTACTCCCTGATGCTTTGAAAACTTTTTGAGTGCTTGATCTATTCTCTCTTATAAATGTAGTAATTGAGTTAGACGTGTCTGCACTCTATCTTCTCCTTCCATGTACTCTTGCATAAATTGTAATATCAAGATCCTTAACTGAATTGGGAAGACTAGATCCTACCCATAAACCAACTGATAGGGAGATGTCCCTATAGAGCTCTTAATTCTAATTTTTTCCGCCCAAAGGAAGAATCTTAATCATGTGTGCCAATCCTTCAGATTCATGTCTAGTAACTTCTTGATCGCACTCAGCAAATTCTGATTTGTCAATTTGGCCAATCTATTTCCTTGTGGATAGTATTTTGCTAAAAGTTTTATTTTTATCCTATAGTCAAATGGCCAGTTAGAAAACTTCAAAGATGTGAACCCGGAACCATTGTCACACACCAAGGCATGTGGACATCCAAACCTAGTGATAATGCTCTCTTCAAGGAACTTGATGACCACATCAGTTGTGCATTGTTTAATAACTTGGGCCTCTGACCACCATGTGCAATAATCCATAGTGGTTAGGATATACTTATGTTGTCCTGACGAAGGTGGATTAATCAGACCAATAAAGTCTAGCCCCCACTTAGCAATAGGCTTTACATCAATAATAGGTTGTAATGGCATGGAAGGATTCCTTTCATGCACAACAGCTACTTGACATGTGTGAAAGGTTTTCACATGTTCATGGGCATCCTTGAATAATTTGGGCCAATAATATCCCACCCTTGAGATTTGATGGGCTATAGCCAAACTGCTTCCATGACTTGTCCCATGCTTACTATGAAAGTGTTCAATAATTTGTCCTACTTCTTCCCTATTGACACATCACATATAGATTCCATCATGATTCTTCCTATACAAGACAGCTCCCTGAAGCATAAAATCTTAACTTTTCATTCTTAATGCTCTATTTTGCACTAGATTCAAGTGTGAGGGGAACTTATGATTCAATAAGTAGTAGACAATGTCATCATACCATTCATCTGGAGACACTTCTTCTAACACATACACTTGTACTAATTTTGGTCCAGTCACAACGATTGTTTATGTCAGAGCTTGCCCATGCACCAGTTTCATTGGTTGTATTTCCATGTCGTATTCCTGAATGATGGTCATCCATTTTCCTCTTCTTTCTGCTAACTCGTTCTACATTAACAAGGTTTTTACTGTGGTATCGTGGACTATTGCGTACACTTTGATTCTCAAAATGTAATGTCTAAATTTCTTTATCGCCTTCACAAAAGCATAGGCGTGTTTTTGAATGTTTGGGTATCTCAATTCTCTATCCTTCAGTGGGGAACTCATGAATGCAATAGGATGCTCATCTTTCTCTTCTGATCTTTGAGTGAGGATAGCCGCACATGTGTGTTCTGAAGCAAAGGAATATATGTAGAATAGTTTGGTGTAATCTGGGCTAACCAAGATAGGAGAATCCACAATAGCCTATTTGATTTCTTTGAATGCTCTCTTTGATGTTGGTGTCCAATCTATTTTTGCACCTTTCTTCAACATATTGTTCAATGGTTTGACTATCTCGGCGAATCCGGTGATGAAATTCCCAAAGAAGTTGATTTTTCCAAAGAATGACTTCAATTCTTTCTGGCTAGCTGGTAAGCCAATCTTGGAGATGGCTTCAATGCACTCTGGGTCAATTGAGATTTTGCATTTAGAGATCACATGACCTAATAGTTTTCCTTCAGTGACAGCGAACATGCATTTCTTTGGATTTAGTGATATCCCATATCTGTTAGAAACACTGAGAGGGGGGATGAATCAGTGTTTGTCTATTTATTATATTTCAGCAACTTAAACATAAATCAAACATACATCCAATGAAGCTTAATACAAGAACACATAACACATGATATGTTTACGGGGAAACCTTGATAAGAGGAAAACCCTAGTGGGAATTAGTACCCACAAATATTGCACTAGTATAATGAACCTATTAAAGTTCCTTTGCCCTGTTAGGAGCAGTCTTTACAATCCAAGTACAATGACCCTATTAGGAGTCTTAGGCCCTGTTAGGAGTCTATTAAAAAACCCTGTTAAAGGTATATGGCTCACTATTTGAGCTCACTACTCAATAGGATGAATGCTACAACCTTCTGATAGTTGATATACACTATATCAAAAGTGAACTACTGTGATGACACTGCTGTCTGATTAGTTCCATGTATGTGCTGATGCTCTTACTCTCTTAAAGAGATTTATCTCATGATTTCTTCACTATACTACTCTTCTATATCTTACTCATTCATATTCTTTGACACTTGTAACACAACTTTACATTACATACTTATATGTTCATACCCGAATAGACACCACTCAAAACAAGACTATAGTTGGCCCTAAAAACATAATACACAACGCTTCTGAGCAAGTCAGCTTAAGTGTGTTTACAAAAACACTAAAGAAATTATTACAAACATATAATCAATGACACTTAGCCGTTACACAATAAAATAATTCATGCTGATCAAAACACTAGCTGGCTTTCATGCTCTTTCTTCTGGACTACTGGTGTACTGATCTATCTTTAACTTCTCCGTACTATCATGTCATACCATGCATGTCTGATCTTAGTATGTAGACATCACATAGAATATATATCTGAACACACATACTCTGATTTGATCTCTCGCACGTGTGTTGATGTGCTGATCATTGTATATCTCTGTCGGCCCTGTATTCCATACTTAGTCATTTATCTTCTAAGTTATCTTTGACAGAAACTTAATATGACTTTTTTGCCATGAGGAAAACACAAAATAAGTTATGTATCCTCTAGGAGTCAACTTGCCAACAATCTCCCCCTTTGTCATTTATGGCAACAAAGAAATGTGGCCAAGTTTCTCAAAATGACTTAATCACAAAAAAAATTGTATATCATTGCATCTCTTAACATATATATATA